>JAVKPL010002806.1:0-102664 GCA_032173675.1 Gastrolobium villosum
TGCTCCTTTGGTTATTAAGTTGAGGATTGTTTACTTCTCTTGGAATCTTACGGCCCTGCAATTATTGTAATGCAGAATCGAAATGGAACTCTGACTGGGGGAAGCACAAGTTACTATCATTTTTCGTCATCGTAGTGTGTTTCGTTGCTATAGTTCAGTGCTTTGCAGGATCCGATGTTTTTCGTTGGAGATCTTTCTATCAAACCCATGATAATGCTTGGAAAAGCCATTATAGGGAGATGTTCGATAATGGCATACGCGAGACCTTGTGTTGTCTTGGCCGGGTTAAATACTTGTATGCACCTGTGGTTTTTATTTGCTTGCGGAACTTCTCACTATATTTTAACTCTGATCTCTGGTCCTTTGATCACCTCCGTAGGCGTGCATTGGAAGAGGATGAAGTCTATTCAGTTGCAAGATTATTGGGGGATCTTGTTGCTTATCGTTCTTCGGGAACTGGACATATGGAACTCTTGGCAGGTTTTGTTCAAATTGTGCTCTGTAGCATTTTGGCCTTTTTTTTTTATATGTCATGCAACATCATCCTGAAGGGATTTTTATAGTTCAAAGTTCAAACTATCCTCCGTACTCTAAATATTCGTGAAGAATATGAGCAAGTGAGCCGATGATTCTTGCACTCAATTGGGGGATTTTTGGGTAGCTATGTCAAATAAGGTGGCTATAATATCCTCTTTTAAACAAAGCAGCAAATTGTAACATAATATACAACAGCAACCAACAACCGAGCCTTATTAAAGTTTTTGGGTTTCGAACAAGAGGAATAGGGGAGGCCATTCACTTGTTTAGTGGTTTATTGAATTTTCCTTCCTTTTTTCTTTTCATCAATGTACTTAATGAACACAATAAATTACCTTATTTACTAAATGCCAATATATCAGTTGCCTTCCATTATGTGCTGCTGTTCTTCACTGGTCAGGATCAGGAGCACTTATGGTTGAAGGGGTCGAGTTTGAGGGATGTAGCTATTTCAGGATTTATACTGTTATCCAAATAGGAGTATTTGTGTTAATGGGTCATCTTTCAGATGGATGACATAGCATATTACTTTCATAACATTGACCACCGATTTTTCATTAGGAATACAGCCTGAGACAATCTAACTTAAGCTTCATGTTACCTCTCTGTGTATGACATTCAAGTTTTTTGATGTTCAGGTTTAGCTTTACTTCAAAACCATGCAAAATCTTCAGAATCCTATGAAGAATCCACCGAAGCACCAGAGATGCAAAGTAGGGAGGCTGCAGCTCTTCATAAATTTGCTGAAGCTGCATACACAGTATTGCTAAAAACTTATTTCACATTAATGTTTTGGTTTTTTTACTAACTTGCTTTGAACATTTATCTTGTGTTCAATGATGCAGGGTCCATTGCTTGATGTTGGACGAAATCCTTTCATATTTCCTTGTGCTTGGCTCTATAGACAAGGAATTTTATCTCCTTGGACACGCAATAGGTGGTTTTTTGTTGGATTTTCAATTCTGTGGTGTATATAGCTGAATTCTCAGTAACTTGGACTTTTTTAATTTACGAGTTATTGGTTGTGTAATTAAATCTTTACAGTCAAGGTGGTTTTGGTACTTGTTCTTCATAACCTAGAAATGGTCTATAAACTCCAAAATGTATATTACTTATCAGAGATATATAGTTGGGGGGCTCTACTGTATTGGTGTGTTTCTCTAGTTTGATTGGTCCTTTCTCTCTTTCTTTTTCATTCAATGTGTTTACTCTCCCCCATCTTTATAGTTTTTTTCTTCTCTCTTTGCTGGTATTTCTTTCATCAAAAGAAATAAAGTTATTTTATTGTGGTGGTCTAGTAGATCAATACAAAATGTCACATTATGTATATATTTTCAAATTCTTGTAAGCAAGCTCATAAATTTTAAATTTGTAGATGTCATCTGAATAGTTGTGCCCATATTTTTCTTCAGGTCATATGTACTCTGGCACTCAAGCATACTGGCATTAGCATATCTTTGGATTTTCTACGTTCTATGTGTCTCTTCATCTCTTTTTTTACACTATGTCTCTTTTCCAATCTTTTTCAATGTGCATAAATTCAAAGAATATCATTTTAAACACTGAATTCTTATGTTCCCATTTCATCTTCTTAGACGACCTGTATTGGATGGTGATAACTGGTGGCGAGGTCATGCTGCGGCATTTCTAAAGTATGTCAATTTGCCTCCAGAAGTGCTTAGACATGGACGAGTCAGCCAGGTTAGAGAATTTAAATATTTGAATGTGCTCTACATGAGATGTGCTGGTCATAAGAGATAGAGACTTACCATTCAAAATGCAAAAGAATGAAATATAATAGGAAACCTGACTAGATCTTACGAAGATGAAAAGGGACATGGATATTAGTGATAATAAATAAAATAATACTGAAAATATGTTGCCACCATTATGTTTTAATTTTGTTAAAGGAGGCTCATCATCAATGATAAAACACACAAAAAACTGAAGGAAGATGTCACTAGCCAGTAGCCAACAATAGTATGATTGCTTTTGTTTAGCTTTAGGCTCTTTTTTAAGATCATGGAAGGGATGGCCTTATAGCATTAAGCAAATTATGGCCTCTTCTTTGTTTCAAACCGATGTCCTTTGTAAGGGTGTTTCCTTAGTAGATAGTCGAGGGGATTGGACAGCCTTATGTATTGAAGTCAGTGTGCTCTGATTTTATTTATTTATTTATTTTTGTACTTAGGAGGATATCTAATAATATTCTTTACGGAAAATGATTATGATAGGTATCAAGGGGAATGAAAGAGAATTGAAGAGAACCAACAGAACAACTGTATATATTACTAAAAGATCCGTTACAGCTAGATAAAATATGAAAACACTCAAAGAACAGAGATATAAATTGAGATAAAATGAAAAAGAAAATGATATCGTGCAATTAGAGAGGCCCTGATTCTGTCCCAAGTTCAGTCCCAGCCTAAATTCCCAGATATCCTCTTCATTGTTCGACCCTTTCTTAAATAGTTTACAGTCTTGCACACCAGCTTAGTAGCAGCAGCGGTTTTGAGCCCATAAGGAATATTTTCAAATCACCAATTGAGAAGATTCTATTCTCTTCCCTGCTTAGTTAGTTAGGCACCTCAGCTCCTTTTGGAGCCCCATTCCCCTGTGGTTGCACTTAGAATACACCCTCAATTATGTATTCGTATCAGATTACTTCCCTAATCTCTTTAAGTTTTTAAATATAAATCTGATCAAGAATAGCTTTTCAGTACAAACTTGATCTTTTTCGGCAGCCTTTATTTAAGAAGGCTTGCTTATGAGGCTAGTCATATCTCATTTATGGAATTCACTGTTTCCTAGAAAAGTGGATTTATACTTTCTAATATGCTAATCGGATACATATAAACATAATAAATGAACTGGCCAGTTCAGAATTATAAGAACTTGAGTAGATTTTGGTTTATTCAGGAAGCTAATTTACTATGTAATGCAAACTGACTGACTGCTGCCTGATTTTTCAATTGGACTAATCAGTATATCTGTCCTAGTATTTTGATCCCAAATGATGGTAATTTTTAATTTTAAACATGGGGAAATTCAGAGCTATCCAACTTAAGATGGTAATGTGCATGATATTTTGACTATTTCTGTTTTTGACTGCATGGTATTCAGGGCTTGTTTTTTTGTCTGATATCTGTGCCAGGTCAAGTGTGAAGTTGCATACTTTATTGTGGTTCTACATCATCTACAAACTGTTGTAATTGCTATACGTGGAACTGAAACCCCTGAGGACCTAATAACCGATGGGTTATGCACAGAATGCACCCTTTCTCCAGAAGACTTGACTGGTTTGATGAAGTACTTTTCATTCTCCCCCTTTTCACCCTTTCAACATACACAAACAGATATAGAGCTCTATAAACATTAAAAACATTTATGGACATGTGGTTGTAAACATTGTAATAAGAGGGCAAGTCTAGCGCAATGGTGAAACTGTTCCTTTGTGACCTAGTTACAAGTTTAAATCCAGGAAGGACTTTCCTCATCCCTACCTTTGTATGCATATACTAATGTACATGCACAGTGCACCTGATGAATATCGACATGCATTAAATCCAAGCCACACACAAGGTTTTCCTTTATAAGGGGGGGATGTGGATGATAGAGTCCAATAAATCAGTTTTGTTTTTAACGTCAGTTTTATCCTTATTAAATAAGTGGATTACATCTATCTTGACACCCTATTTGGGTCTTCTTGGTATCTAAGATAGTAAAATGTTTATTTGATCAGTTGTTCTGTGTCGTTGAAAGGTGTATATATATTGATGCCAGGTTTATTCAAAAACCTTACTAGAACTCCTTTATCTATTAATTGAAGCTATTTCCGTTTGGAGTTGCAATAGATATTATCAACAGATAGTTGTATATCATATTTTTGTAGGAATTAGGAAGTGTAGAGAATGAGTGAGGAAGAGAGAAATACTTACAAAATTATGTTGGGATTACGTGGTTGCTACATTTGTACTAATGTCACAAATCACAAGCCTATTCACAAAGACAGTGCAGCTATAAGAAAATATTTGAATCTCAATCTTTTGTCTGAACATGATTGAAAAGATGTTTTAGTTTGTCGATGCCTTCTTTGTGGCTGCTTGTGATGACAACATGCGTGTTTTATCAACACCTTGTGCTGTTAGAATGCTGGGATAATGTTGGGAGGGAAGCTTATAGTAGTACCAAGATAATAATATTTTGAGCACTAAAAAATGGCCTACTTTGAGAATAACTGTTTCTGAATTTGAGTGAGCAATACATAGGCACAAAACAATCAATAAATCTCAAAATGTTAAGGTTCAAATTGACCTGCTAAAGTTTAGGACAACGGCATATTCTTTGATATTGCAGTCAGATCAGAAATATGGTTTTCAAATGACTCTGCAGTTGGTGACTATAGGCTTTCAGATTAAGCGTAACTAGGATTGTAAAGGAATGAGAGAAAGAGAGAGAGAGAGAGAGAGAGAGAGAGAGAGAGAGGGAAAGGTAGAGAGGATGGTGTTTGTATTCCGAAACATAGACTACAAAAGGAAGGATCCTCTTACAAGGGCTGTCCCTTCTCCCAACTAAGACCGTCTCAGTTTGAGTTATTTTCTAAAAGATCCCTCCTCATTAAAGTTTCCCCTATTTAACCATCTAACCTCCTGGCTGCCACTGTGCTGGTTTGTAAACCCACTAACCTCCTATTGTTTATTCCTTTTGGAATATACCCTCAAAACATTATTCTCCTTATTAAGAGATTGGCCATGCCTAACAGTGAGACAACTAGGAATCTGATTTATGGCATGTTATACTGCATGACTATCAACTATATTTTTAAGCCTTCCTTACACAATGGCGAATGAGAGAGCGAGCCTTGGAACAGTTGTAAGGTTGCTCCTTGTGACCGGAAGGTCACGGATTGTAAATATAGGAAACATCTTTGCAAAAAATGGAAGGGTAAAGCTGTATACAATTGACCCTCACTCTCATCCTCTCAAGTTGGAAAGTCTTGTGTACCGGGGTTTATCCTTTTTTATGCAATGGCAAATGACATCCCGTTGAGTTCTCTATATCTGCAGAAAGCATCATAGGAAACTCTGTATCTCCTCTTCTATATATGTCAGTTTCAGTTCCAATGCATAATTGATTATATGCCCCCAAACTTTATAGATATTTTCCATGTTCTAACATTATTTTGGTTCCTCACTTCAATATTTTATGTTCCTGTTTTCAGCTGCAACCACATTCATTCTGTTATAAAGAAAAATGTGACTTCATCATTCCCTCACTATGGACATTCAGGTATAGTTGAGGCTGCACGAGAGCTTTTTAGGCAGATTGAAGGAAATCCTGAAGAGCATGGTAAGAAATGCTTCAGGCTCTTTAAACTCATTGTTCTTTGGACTAGAGAGTCAATCTTATCAGTTCATTTCTTTTCCTTTGTCCTGCTTTCTATTATCACTTTGTTTATGTGAGATTGAAATCATGACCAATAGAATGCTTATGTAATTAAGTAAAACATTATACTTTTCATATACCAATTCCCAAAATAAAATTGAAATTTTATTTAATTAATTTTTTTTTTCTCATTTCTTACATAAAATAAACTCCATTTTTTACAACAGATGCTTTTCAGAATGGAAATGCAGACTCTGAATCCTATGGACTTCTTTCTAAATTACTGGGAGTTGGTTGCGAATGCTTTGGATATAATGTCCGCATAGTTGGCCATTCACTTGGAGGTTCCATAGCTGCATTGCTCGGACTGAAAGTATGGCATTTTTCTCTTAGAAAGGATTTGCTTAATTTCTAATTGTGCATCTTCAGTAAACATAATCTGGTATTTTGATTGTATTAAGAACTAGGATCTCATTGAAAGGCTGTTCTGAAAACATTTGTATCTGGAAAACAAATATTCCTTGCTTCCTTAACAAACACAAATTGTAGACGCAAATATACATGCAATATTAGAATTATGTGTGTCCCAGTTGTATTAGGTTTCTTCTAAGCCAAAGATCTAGGGTGAAACCTATAAAACAGGTAGAATTTTTATGCCAATGACTATTGAATATGTAGAAGAAAGCAAATGCTTCTGTTTGAACTTATGTCTATTTGTCCTAAAATTAATGAAGGAAATTGGATATGAGATTTTACCTATAAAACAGCTTAATTATCTCTCTGCTTGTACTCAAGAATCCCTTAGTACCATGCACTTAACGATGTTTTCATGAAATAAAAACTATTTTTGTTAGCATATTTTTAAGTGATACTCAAGTTACATCAGATTTTGGGGGGCTATTTCGAAACTCTACTTAGTTAGCACTCTAAATGATTTAATGTTAATTTGATAATGACTGAAAGTGAAAGTGAAGAAGTTCTGAAAACATACATACGTAAGGTCATTTAATAAATGGGAAAACTTCAAAAAAAAAAAAAAACCCTGTAACTTTCTTCATAATCATTTACCCCCTTCCTAAAATTTTGAATCATTTACCCTCCTGACTTTAAAGTTTTTTTTATCATTTACCCCCTAAGTGAGGGGGGTAAATGATAAAATAGTGATAAAAAAAATCTAAATAAGAGTGTAAATGATTCAAAAAATTTGTGAGGGGGATAAGTGATAATTAAAAAATTCATGGGGTTTTTTTTTTAAGTTTTCCCTTAATAAATTCAGCTGCAACATTTTCTTGTTTAAGTTGTTAAATCGTAGTTGTTTCCTTTTGTATTGCATCATTTATTTTGTTAAATGTACATAGTTTCCTTGAACATACTGTAGAATATTCTAGAATTCATTTATTTCTTTCTTGTCATCTGTTCCTTCATTTATTAAGTTCTCTTGTTATTGTAAAAATGTCTCTTAGTCTTTTGTATGCCTCTTAGTTTTTTGTTCTTATTTATTAGCTTTGTTCTTTGTACTCATTATAAATGGTACCTCCCTGTATCTTTCATGTATGAATCAGAAGTTTATTCATAAAACACTTCTTCTTTTCATCATGGTATCAAGAGCTGGTTATAATCCAGTCTCTTCCCCGTTCTAATTTCCTTTTTGCCTTCCTTCCATTCCTTTTTTCATATTTTTGCTTCTGTCAAAGTCAGAACCCTCACCTAGACACCTCCAACTACAAAACCAAGGCCACCACTAGATCCAGAACGAAATTCCGAGCCAGCCAACACAAGACCCGTCGCCGGAAACGCCGCCACGCGCCGCCACCGTCCGTCAGCCTCGCCGGCGCGTGTGGTCCACGCGCCACCATCCTGCCATTTTTTTCCGGCGAGTCATACCTCGTTCTGATCGACTGTCTTCCCTCTTCATGTTTTGAGGGTCAAAACCATATTTGGAGGAACTTTTTTTCTGGGTATTGTTGTTAGGAAGCCATGGATACTGAAAATGTTGAAAGTTTATCTGGAATTTCGACCGGAACTTCACCCCTTCCCATTTCTTCGTTTTCTGGAGACAACCCAGCAATGCAGATCACCAATCACCGTTTAAACGGTAGGAACTATGTGCAATGGTGCCAATCTGTTAAGTTGTTCATCCAGGGTAAAGGGAAGATGGGGTATTTGGATGGAAGAAAGGTTCAACCAGCACAACATGAACCTGGCTATGATGCTTGGGTGACTGAAAATGCTTTGGTCATGACATGGCTGACCAATTCTATGGAACCAGATATCAGTCAAACTTATTTATTCCTTGATACGGCTCAAGAAATTTGGGAAGCTGTTAAAGAATACTACTCTGACCTGGGCAATGCCTCTCAGGCTTTTGAATTCAACACCAAGGTGAAAGATTTACGCCAAGGAGGGAAGACTGTTACTGAGTACTTCCTTGCTTTAAAAACATTGTGGCAAGAGTTGGATCTTTATGATAAAGCAGACCTTCAAGGTTTAGATGCTAATGCAATATTTAAAAATTATATAGAGAAAAGGCGTCTCTATGATTTTCTTGCTGGCCTTAATTCTGATCTGGATGATGTTCGTGGAAGAATTTTGGGGCAAAAACCATTACCTTCCATTGCCACTGCCTTTTCTGAGGTACGAAGGGAGGAGCTTCGTCGAAAGGTAATGTTGGGTGATAAGGATCCTAAGTCTTCTGATGGGTCTGCCCTTATAGCAAAGAATACTGCTCGTCCTTCTGGGGATTCAAAACGTTCTGATCGTTGGTGTTCTCATTGTAATAAGGGTGGTCACACCCGTGAAAAATGTTGGGAAATTCATGGCAAACCACCAAACTGGAAACCAAAAGGACAGAACAAGAATCGTGCTAATCAAGTATCTTCTGAAGATAAGGGAGAAGGGTCCCATGTCCCTTCAAATTCCGATGGTTTTTTCCTCTCTAAGGCTCAGTATGAGCAATTTCAGAAATTGATGTCTCAACCTGCTGAGGCAACTAGTCATGTTGCTCAAAAAGGTATGGCATTCCATGTTGAACATAGTAATCGTTGGATCCTTGATTCAGGAGCCTCTGATCACATGACAGGTAATGCAACCTTATTTTCTTCCTATATCCCTTACTATCACCCGTCACGAATAAGAACAGCTGATGGAAGTTTCTCCACTATTGCGGGCAAGGGATCCATTAAACTCTCTGAGCATATTATTTTGAATTTTGTCCTTCATGTTCCCTCCCTTACTTGTAACATCATCTCTATTAGTAAACTTACTGCTGAGTTGCATTGTGTTGCTAAGTTTTCTGCAAATACTTGTATCTTTCAGGAGCAGGACTCGGGGATGATGATTGGCAGTGCTAGAGAAGAAGAAGGGCTCTACTATTTGGAGGAGGATCTTTGTGAAAGGAGGATTTTTTCAAATCACACTCTATGTTTATCAGATGATTGTAATGATGTTTTGTTATGGCATCGTAGGTTAGGGCACCCAAATTTTGTTTATCTTCAGAAGTTATTCCCTAACCTATTTATCAATAAAAAGCCAAGTTCCTTTTTTTGTGATTTTTGTCAACTTGCAAAGCATTCTCGTGTCTCTTATTCTCCCAAGAAATATCATGAATCTTCCCCCTTTACATTAATTCATAGTGATATTTGGGGACCTGCTCGTGAAAAAAATGTTTCGGGTGCTCGTTGGTTTATTACTTTCATTGATGATCATTCTAGGGTATGTTGGGTATATCTCTTAAAAGACAAGTCTGATGCTGCATCCACTTTTAAAAACTTTCATGCTATGATTCAAACTCAATTTCAGACTCCTATCAAAGTTCTGCGAACAGATAATGGTACAGAATTTTTTAATTCTGTTCTGGGAGATTACCTAAACCAACATGAGATCATTCATCAAAGTTCTTGTCCTAATACCCCTCAACAAAATGGGGTGGCTGAAAGGAAAAATAGACATCTAATTGAAGTTGCTCGAGCTCTCTTATTCACGATGCATGTCCCTAAATATCTATGCGGGGAAGCCATCTTGACAGCTTCTTATCTCATTAATCGGATGCCTTCTCGGGTACTAAATTTTCATTCTCCTTTGTCTTGTCTTACTAAATCTTTTCCTTCCTTTTGTGTTTTTTCTTCTCTTCCTCCCAAAATATTTGGCTCTGTGGTCTTTGTTCACATTCCTCCACATCAAAGGTCCAAACTTGACCCTAAATCTATTAGATGTGTCTTCATAGGATATTCCCCTAATCAAAAAGGCTATAAGTGTTATTCACCTTCTCTCCGTAAGGTCTTTGTTTCCATGGATGTTACATTTTATGAGACACAATCCTTTTTTTCCCCGACTTCTCTTCAGGGGGAGTCTAGTGATATGGATGAAGATAAGCCTGGGAAACCAAATGAAGCTGTTGTCTTACCTTGGCCTTTGGAAACAGGGGGAGTTATTGGGAAGGAAATAGGGGGAGCAACTATACCTGAGTCTAATGATCCTCCCGGTACTTGTGATCCTCCTGGTAAATGGGGAAAATTCTACAGCAGGCGCAAAATACATCTAGAGACTCTAGACTGCCAGGATCCTGACTCGAGTCCTTGCTCTAGTAACCCACTTGAATGCTCTAGTACAGCCAACATTGATATGCCCATTGCTCTTCGGAAAGGTACTAGATCTTGCACTGCTCATCCTATTTCTCATTATATCTCATATGAGAAGTTATCTCCAGGTTTTCGTGCTTTCAATACTATGTTAGATAGTACCAGGATACCCAAAAATATCCAAGAAGCACTTGATGATCCAAAATGGAGGAATGCCGTATTAGAAGAAATGGATGCACTTATAAAAAATGAAACATGGGATTTTGTGACATTACCTAAAGGAAAGAAAACTGTTGGTTGCAAGTGGGTGTTCACAATAAAATTTAATGCAGACAACAACATCAATAGGTATAAGGCCAGATTAGTTGCTAAGGGATTTACTCAGACTCATGGGATAGATTATCAGGAGACATTTGCTCCTGTTGCCAAGCTTAACACTATCCGCGTTCTGCTATCTCTTGCCGCCAACCTTGATTGGCCATTGCAACAATTAGATGTCAAGAATGCCTTCTTGAATGGTGATCTACATGAGGAAGTTTACATGGATCCACCTCCTGGTTTTGAAAAAGGGGATGGATCTGTGTGCAAGTTGCAGAAGTCTCTTTATGGACTTAAACAATCTCCCAGAGAATGGTTTGGGAAATTTACTCAAGCTGTTAAGGGAAAGGGGTTCACCCAAGCTCAGACTGATCATACTTTATTCTTTAAACACTCTGATAAAGGAAGAATTGCTATCCTCATTGTCTATGTTGATGATATAATTGTCACTGGTAATGATACCGAGGAGATAGCCTCTTTAAAAAAATGTTTAGCTGACCAGTTTGAACTAAAAGATCTTGGATCTCTCAAATACTTCCTTGGCATGGAAGTTGCTCGAAGTAAGAAAGGAGTTTCCTTAACTCAGAAAAAATACATTCTAGATTTGTTGCAAGAAACAGGTATGCTTGGGTGCAAGCCAGCAGAGACTCCAATTGAAGCTAATATCAAAATGGGAGTTGAAGACGGGGAAGATGTCGATAAGGAGCAGTACCAGAGACTGGTGGGAAAATTAATCTATTTGTCTCATACTCGTCCTGATATTGCTTTTGCTGTAAGCATGGTTAGCCAATTCATGCATTCTCCTAAGGAAAAACACCTTAGTGTTGTTTATAGAATTCTCAAGTACCTCAAGAACACCCCTGGTCGAGGAATTCTCTTTAAAAAGGGGAACAAAAGGATGGTTGAAATTTATACAGATGCAGACTGGGCTGGTTCTGCAGTGGACCGAAGATCTACTTCAGGTTACTGTACTTATGTCTGGGGAAATCTTGTGACCTGGAGAAGTAAGAAACAAACTGTTGTTGCAAGAAGTAGTGCAGAAGCGGAATTTCGGGCTTTAGCCCATGGTATTTGTGAAGGAATTTGGTTAAGAAGACTTCTGGAAGAGTTGAAGATCTCTTATTCCCTACCTATCAGATTATATTGTGATAATAAAGCTGCTATCAGCATTGCTCAAAATCCTGTTCATCATGACAGAACAAAACATGTGGAAGTCGATCGTCACTTTATTAAAGAAAAATTAGAAGACGGTAGTGTATGCTTATCATATATACCTACCAAGGAGCAAACGGCAGATATTCTCACCAAAGGATTACTTAAGCCGACCTTTGAGGATTTGATCAGCAAGTTGGGAATGATCAATATATATCTCCCAACTTGAGGGGGAGTGTAGAATATTCTAGAATTCATTTATTTCTTTCTTGTCATCTGTTCCTTCATTTATTAGGTTCTCTTGTTATTGTAAAAATGTCTCTTAGTCTTTTGTATGCCTCTTAGTTTTTTGTTCTTATTTATTAGCTTTGTTCTTTGTACTCATTATAAATGGTACCTCCCTGTATCTTTCATGTATGAATCAGAAGTTTATTCATAAAACACTTCTTCTTTTCATCACATTCATTCAGCACTGAAAATGAAAACTTTTTCATACAAGTTCAGTGCTTAATTTGTCATCACTGAACATGCATTTCTTTTGGTTAGTATTTTTCCTTTCTTCTCTTTCTTTACATGCTACGTTTTCTTCTAAGCATTTGATTTGATTTTTAAATAAATTGCTGATCTTATTCACAGCTATATAACCGCTACCCTAATCTGCATGTTTACTCATATGGGCCCCTCCCATGTCTGGATTTAGTTGTTGCAAATGCATGTTCAGAATTTGTGACAAGGTAATTGCGCTAGTGAAACTATTCCACTAGTTTGATTTTTGTGGTTGATTTTCTTTTGGTAACATTTTCAGTTTCCTTTGCTGCTTGCTTTCATTTATGATGCAGCATTATATTTGGAAATGAATTTTCATCTCGCCTTTCAATTGGATCCATTATGCGGCTAAGGGCAGCTGCAATCACATCACTATCACAAGATCCTAAAGCAGATAGTGCCATGATATTGAGACTTGCACGTCAGTTTCTATATTTAAGCAAATATCAGAGAAATAAACCTGGGGCAGAGGATGAATCTGGTTATTATTCAGGGGTCACTGTCCAGGAAGATCTGAGCCATCAAATCTGCAGAAGCCAGTGTGAGAGTGATAATAAAGGTTACTCATCTTTAATAAGATAGTAGGCATGTTGGATAATGCATATTGTTGCTACAATTATGAGTGATGGAAATCATGTGCGTGACTTCATGATTCACCAGATTAGGTTGGCGAAAGGTGTTTTTTCTAAAAAAAATTTACCTATTGCAGCAGGCAGCAACGAACAAGAGGTTCAAGAAGTTTCAATCTGGACTGAGACTATTAAAAGTGATGTTCTTGCTACAGCTGACCGTGGTGAATATATACATCTTTTTGGTAGTGAGGGTTGTAAATCGTTTTATTACTCTGATTGTTAGAGTGGGGGTAATCTATATTGTTTATCTAACTGCAGTTTGTTATATTACAGGCAACAATGAGCATGAAGAATTTTCACTCTGGACTGACACTAGGGCAAGGGACCATGTTGTTGAAATTGATAATGCCGAATTTAGAAATCCTTTTGCTATAGATGTACATTCAATTGATGATCCTGTGTCTCAGTTTATAGATACTGTTCCAAACTCTGAAAATAAGTCCGCTGGTGATCCCCCAGAGATGTATCTGCCAGGACTTGTAATTCATATTGTACTGGAGCAGAGAAGACCTCAAACTGATCTTAAGACATCTTGGAGAATACTGGAGAGGGGAAAATGTTATAGAGCTTACGTGGCAAACCGGGAAAGCTTCAAAGATATTATTGTTTCACCGTCCATGTTCCTTGACCATCTCCCTTGGAGGTATGGCAAATTACAACCAGGTCTTTTCCTCATTTCTAAACCTAATGATTGGATAAGTTCGGACAGAAGTTACGTTGATACTTCTTTTGGTTGTATGTTCAACTTTCAGATGTCATCATGCCTTGCAAAAGATATTCAAAGCTCAAACTGGTAAAGATCAAGTAATGGAACCTCACATCATCTGATCTGTAATTGGACAAATCTAATGCTTACTCTGGCATTGAAAGTGACAAGAACTGGGTTAGTTTTTGCTCCGGGTTCTTTGTATGGTGATGCTTATGAGTGACATCAAGATCTATAACAGGGAATGAGCCTTTTGAGTTTTGACTAATTTGCTCTCCTTGGAAGAGTAGATGACCGTTTAAGGAAAGCTTTTTCATATCATGTTAATTCATACATGCTTTCTCAGTTTACTTATATTGTAAATAATCTTCTTCCACGTGATCTTTAACATTAAGAGTGTGTACCACAATCTTCCCTTGAATCAATTTTTTTTATTTTTTTTTAGAAATTGATAGAAAGAGCGTTTGACAAAATCGGTTTATTTTGTTGTTCCTGATAATGAACCGGTTCAATTTTGTTTTTTTATTCTTTTTCAATCACTCTCCACCACTGCAATTGTCACTCCCACCACTGTCTATTATCCTGATATGACCACCGTCACCATTGTCGCCGTACCACCTCCACCACCACCACCACGATGTCACTGCCACCATCACTACCACCTCCATTCCATGAAGCATTGACACTTCAAAAATCTTGACGTGTCGTGTCCGACAATTTCCGATACTCTCTGATACTTTCCGACATTCCAACACGCGTCGTAGAAACTCAAAAAATGGTTTAAAGGTTGCGTTGCATTGCATTTTTAGTTCAAATTATTAGATTATGATTGCTATTTTATTGAGCTTAGTATAAATATTTGGGATATCCTATGTTTCTTTACAAAATTGATGGGTATTATAAGTTTAACTTTATTTTTTTATTAAATTATTTAATATTACATATAATATACACTAAATAAATTAAAAATATTATTTAATATCAAAACGCGTCTTAACATGTCAAAATATAATATTTTTTAGAATTAACGTGTTGAAGTATAGCATCGTGTCACGTGTCGGTATCGGTGATACATAGCCTCCACCACTACTATCACAATGTTACCGCCACCATTACTGTCACCGTCACCACCATCACACCATATTAAAAGGAATGTAATGATCCGATAAGTTTTATGTTTAATATGAATGATTTTTTATTATATTATTTATTGTGTTATCAAACGCAATTATTATTTTCAGAATAAAAATAGAACATGTTATCAAACAAATTTTTTTTTATCAGAAACTTTCAAGACACAGAAATAAAAAATGATTGTTTTTTTTTAGAAATAATTTCCGGGAATGATTGTCATGTACCCGGGAACAAGGCCTTTCTAACCTAAACTGTTTCAGCCATTCGCAGAATGTTTCTGTCAACATCTGATAAATCTGATGCTCCGAGGGTAAATCAAATTTTACGTAGCTTTTCCACTATCTAATCGACTTCTATTTTAATTTAGATGATCAAGAGCGAAAACACGTGCCTTACTATTTGTGAAATAGATATCGTTTCTTAATTGGTGTAAGATCAAAATTTGATCGAGCCACATATAGTAGCAGTAACACCCCGATGACGGAGTATAATCACTTAATCAGAGAGGATGTGATAGTGATTAATTTAATTATAATTTAACCCCGATGCTCGCTTAGTTTATTGCTAAGCAGTGTTAGATTTTACATGTAGATTTAAATTCCAAACAAGCACTTGGTTATTTGATAATTGAGAAGCTTTAACCCAATAAGTAAACTAAGAGATGGTGGGTTGGGTTGCTCGTACTTGGTCTTCTTGTCGCTTTCTTGAGTACGAGCTCTATTAAGTGTGCACATTCTATACGCAATTACCATGGTTGCCGTAGACTCGTTCACTTTGTACAGTATTTCCATGATTGATCAGGAAAAAAAAAAAAACTATGTAAAAGTAGGGGACGGCGAGGCTATGATAGCATGTAAATAACTTTGGGATACATCACTCCAAAAACTAGTTCAAAGGGTGGGAGTGTCCAAGTCCTTATAAACTCCACGTTAGTTGCACATACAACTAATGTGGGACTATATATCTCAAGAAACTATGATGCCGTCGTATGCTAATGACTGGTCTATAAGAAAGGTGAAAGCTTGATTCAATGAAATCGAATTTATCGTGAGCCCGACATTCGATGTTGGCAAGGCATGATTATTCATTTGTTGTCACATTCCAAGATGATGCCTTCTAATTGAGGAGCAGGCAAAGATAGAGGTTAATAATTAAGATGATGTCGAATCTACTCATGACTTTCGAGTTGCTACGTGACAAGTGACAACAACTGGTAACAAACAAGTACTAATACAATTGGTAACAAACAAGTACTAATACAATTGGTGACTAGTACATGTAACACTATCCCTGACTAGTGACTAATAGTACTACTCCCTTTTTGGGAGTGGAATAAGCAAAACACAACTGAGCTCAGGCCCATGCAGAACGGACAAAATATATGTCTGGTTCAGGTAAAGAATCTTCGCATAATTTGGATGTCCTCAATGATTAACTAACTCTATTCTTTGTTGTCACAATTCAAGAATGAATTATGTCTTCTTCTAATTGAAGAGCCTGAGCTAAGGAAACTGCTTAAGGCAAAGCTAGAGCTTCAGCCGTAACCAAATTATTAAGTAAATACTAAATCATGTCTTCTAATTATAGTACAAAAGTTTCATCCATTTGCATATCCTAGTTCCATTATTATTTTTCAAACGTTACACATAAGTATTAGAGTCCCAAATCAAACCAATAATTTTTATTTTAATTTTTCCATATAATGTTATATAGTTTCAAGTTTCAACAGTAAATGTGACAAACAGATAGAGACGTGCATGAGTCGAACCGAATCGAATTTTTTGAAAAAATGAACTGAATTAGTTTAAATGGTGGTTCGGTTCGAAAGTGATTTGACTCGATTGGAAACGGCTCGGTTCGGTTCGGTTAGAAATCGGTTCGGGTCGACCATATTTTGAAAAAAAATAAAGAATTAAAAAATAAAGTTATAAAAATTAATTTGATTCGGTTCAGTTCGAAAACGGTTCGGTTCTTCAACCGGTTCGGTTCTTCAACCGGTTCGGTTCATGAACTGGTTCTTTAAAGACCGATTCGGTTCATGAACTGGTTTTTAAAAATCAGTTATTTTAAGTGCAGTTTAATTTGGTTCATAGTTCGGTTCAATTTTTTGATAGTGTAGTCTTATGTCTCTGTTGATGCAAGGGCTGCTTCTCGGTTCAGCTTTTACATTCGTGGCTATGATGGATTTCATCTGTTTTCGGGGAAGCAACAACGCGCAGGGGGAAGGAATCAGTTCCTTCTTTTTTTCCCTTCTTTTAAATGTAGCTAACAATGCATCTAGCTTTATATTCTTTTAAAGGTGACTATAAAATGCATTGTACTATTTCTCTTGGTCCACCCTCAAAATTCTAATGTTGCTTCGTGATTCTGAGAAAAAAACAAAATTAGATAGAACTTTTACTCTCGCAAGAAACTTCCCAGATACTACTCGGTCGAGGTTGGATGAGCAGGTAACATCTTTTTTAATGTGTATGCTCTCAAGTTTCCTGCGTAGGGCCCTCTCTAATAACATTCAAAATAGTGATCGATACCAACTTAGCCACGTAACCACTTATCTTAACACATTAGTAATAGGTGTCCTCCTATCAATAAATTTTATATTCTTAGCGTAACGGGTTGAAGACTTGCAGTGTGGAGAAAAATTAAAAATTTTAGGTTGACACAATTTATTATAAGCAAATAAATTAATAATTAACTAAAGTGTTCTTATTTTTAGGAATACCATTGTACATTTAATTGTTAATTTGATTGGGTACAATAAAGTGTGTATTTAAAGACTTTTGAGAATTGAGGAACCCAATAAATGTAGGTTTGAACGAAAGGACAAATTGGATAAGGTTGGGAGCACATGGGTAACTTTTTCCTTTATTACTTGGCCCCCCTTTTTTGAGTGACTCTTACGGTCTTTTATTTAGACTTTTGCTAACCATGCAATATGTCATTATAAACGTGAATTTAAACTTATTAAATTCGGATACGTTGATGTACTATTACAACAGTTTGATTGCCTCAGTATTTGTGCAAAAATGAAAAATATTCCAGAATTGTCTATTGACCCAAGTTGTGAACAAATTAAGTATTAACCCATGGCCCGTTTGGGCTTAAGTATAATTTTGAACAAATTTGACTTTTTTTAATGTACATGACGTTTAATGTAATTTGTCTCGAATACATTGAATCAAGAGCAAATATTTCGTTTTCGCTTATCTTTGTTAGGAATGGATGGAGAAGTATAAAACCTTTTCGTAGGAGATACCTCTATGGCTCTATGGCATTGGCTCTATTAACGGTCAAATGACAAATTAGCATAAGTGGATTGATATCACATTTTAATTCAAAATCTTAAAATGGTAGGTTAATGTGTTCTTTTGCAATTATGTGATTTTTACTTGATTTATGTCTAATTAATATGGGACTTACATCACTCACACTTAGATATTTTCAACAATTCTCTATTTACACTATATATTTAATTTATTTTTTCTTCATGTCATGTGGCATTTTTTATTTTATTTTTTACAACCAAAAAATAAAAAACAATCACATCAAAATCTGTTTCAAAGGAAAAACTAAAGTGATACATTTATACTTTAACAGTAAAATGAGATCAAATTTTATACTTTAAAATTAAGAGTAACAAAAGTTTAATCAACCCGTGGCTTTATAAAAGTGGTTTCACATGGATACGCTGCGATAAGGTAAACAATCAAGGGAGAGTGATTATTTTGTCACATTTCATCAAATTATTTATCAGACTGTCACGTCAACAATAAAAATTCCCGAAATGCCACGTGGTATAATTCGCTACATTGTGCAGCGAATTATCTTTGTAAATAATTCATTACTCAGTATAACGAAACATGTCATGTCAGGGTACACAGTCAGCAAAAATGACACATGTCAAATTGATAGTAATTCGCTAACTGTGTAGTGAATTATGCTTGTATTGCTGCCCGCTTGACACATGTCATTTTTGCTGAACGTGTACCCTGACATGGCATATTTTATTACATTATGTAACTAATTATTTACAATCATAATTCGCTGAACAGTATAGCGAATTATGTTACGTGACATTCTGAGAATTTTTACTGTTGGCGTAGCAGTCTTATAAATAATTTGGTAAAGCGTGAAAAAATGCTCACTATTCCTAAGCAATCACGTTTGTTCAAGTATGAAGTGAAGTAGTCAATTCTAACGTCTGTGCAAAATTATGAGATGACACTACGTCGACTCGTTACCTACACTCGCAATTATAAAATATGGTCTACATACAAGTTGCTGTGCACAGGAAGGTGATTACAAAAAAAAAAAAAAAGGGTGCGATATTAGAATAATCTTTTTTTTATTAAATACAATAAATGATAAGATGACAAAAAATGAAATTGCAATTTATTTATACTTCATTTAATACAAAATACGGTAATTTTTATAAAATGAAAATAATTTTTGAAAAATTTACTAAAGTTAATAAATAATTTTTTTTTAGTACGTTCAGTTAGAGTGACAAGACTAGAAATAAGAATACATAGGATACCAATTTATTAGTGAGAAGTTTTGATGAAGGCTCTAAGCGATGGTGACTTTTCAACTAAAAATCGTAAGCTTCCAGTGTCATATTTATATTCACAGCATACATGACTAAATAAAAAAATAAATAAAAGAGAGAAAGAAAGTGACTCTTCATATGATTGGGTTGCAAATTGAATTAAAATAAGGGAAATGCGTACGTGAACTCCACGAGGGATAAGGAAAATAGTGTAGTGATGAGGGCCAATGTTTAAAATTTAACAGTACTTATAATTTGATTTCCTTGTCTTTCGGCTTTTCACTCATTTAAAATGATCTTATATTATATCATCAATCTCGATTTTCAAACCCGCGCCAACTCAATCATTCGACTAAATTATTATTTTTTGTTTAAGTTGCGCCAACTCAATCATTCGACTAAATTATTATTTTTTGTCCCCATTTTAAGGTGGAATAAAAAAAAGCCCAAAAGATAAATCAAAAATTGGGCCTTAAGTTGCATTTTAAGATGTATCCAAATATTCTTTACAAAGATGACAATTTCTCAATAATTAGCTAAATCATACGTGTCACAAAATTCTTCAACTTAAACCTTCTCTGAAGCAATTGACATTCGATGTCATGTACATTCATGTTATAATTGAGCTTCGGATTATTCTAAGGCTTTAACAGCTCTATTTTCGTTGCATATCAAAAAATTTATAACAACACTTATTTTTATTAAGATACAGTTTCATATTTTGAAAAAAATAATTATTCTAGAATACAACTCTCTATTTTAATATTAATAGATTTACTACAACTTTTCTCATCTATACCACCGACAGAAACGAGAAACCCTTATTCTAATATGTTAAATGTTTCTTCCTAAGGTTAGTTTTACTTTTTCAAATAATTAGATTAGACAGGTGACGAAGATTTTTATTTATTTTTTAAACACTTGATAATCACATGGCATGATTCATCGTAGTGCATGTTCAAGATTTGATTGGATCAGAAACGATGACAAACACTCCGATTAAGGTACGCTAAGGCAGAATGAGAATAAAAATAAGTAAAATGAAACAATTTACGTAATCTAAATATATTAATGATTATTTTATATTTATCATTGAGTTTTATTCATTACGCAATAGTATCTATATATATGATTTCCTAATCTTATTAAATTCACCGCAACTGTATGGCCAATTAGATTAAGCTTAATTAATGTCCCATAAAAAAATTAAGCTTAATGGTTAGATACCAAATCTTGACATAAAAAATTAAAATATAAAATATATTTTTTTTGTAAATTAATTATTTAAAAGGCTTAATATGGCAATAAAGCCTTCATAATAACAAAGCTTTGCACCCCCAAATACGGAGGTATGTTTAAATCCTGTTAGAGTCATGATCAAGTCGCGCTTTCTTGGCTAACCTTTAATGTCTTTTTGTTTAAAAATAAAACCTTTATAATAAAGTGATAAAAGGGTTTGATTCTATCCAAGTTACCTAACTCAAACTTCTCAAATATATTGATGCTTGGCAAATTAAATAATTTAATTCCGAAACATACAGCCAGAAAGGTACAACGCATATGGGTTATAAAAGGTAAAATAAATGAGTAAATATTTCAAACAAAGAAAACGACATCATAGGCTGACTGAAAAGAAAAGCAAAGCATATACCAAAACGTTTCTGGAATATCTCTTTAGGGGAAAAAAAAGGAAAGAGAACAGCATCAAATGAAAATTAAATTTGGGGGGAATTAATATAAGATTTCAATCAATATTGTCATTTACATTACGTTCACATCGTTTTCAGTTTATCAGACAAAAAAGATAAAAAAAGAGAGTATAGGATAGGTATGTAATTCCACAACTCTTTTCCTTCTTTAAATTTTATCATCCACTCGCCAGTCATGAATATCAACTTTACTACTATTCATCCATTCATGATGAAGATATATAGATTTATTTCCTTCCAGATTTTGCGTCGATCAGCTGCTGGGCACATTATGATATTGTTAATTTTTCTTATTTTTATATTCTATACCTTCATTTCAAGATCTTATTAATAGGAATGATTGTATTTATTACATCTATCTACCATGTTACTTTTCATGAGTGAGATTATTAACACATTTTTATCAAAATTCAAGCATACACTTTTTAATTTTTTAAATGCAAAATTTAAAATTAAAAAAAAGTGATATTTTTTGAAAAATAAATAAATTAAAAACAATAAAAAAAATAGATTAGCTTCTATTTTTTGAGATTTTTAGTTCCTTCTATTCTTTTCTATACTAAACAATGACTATATATCAATATATAAATAAATAAAAATAATAATATAATAAAATATTTAATTGAAAATTAAAAAAGACATTATGTATGTCATTTTTCATACTCGGACACTAAGGAAGCAAAGTGTACCAAATTAATGGCAACCCGTACACGACCTGTAATGAACTGCAAATTGACACTACACGCGTATTGACGGGTACTACTAGTGTATCGAATCAAAGTGCATTATAAACCAATGTATTGTCACCCCCTAATCTAGCGTGTTACTTTTCATGAGTGACATTATTAACACATATATATACTAAATGTGTATACATATACTAAAAAATAATCAACTTTATAATTAATATTATCAATCGAATCTTTTAAATTTCCCCAAAAAAAAATTATTGTAAGGGTATTCCCAAGCGGAATAAATGTAACGCTTACAAAATTGTAGAAGGTTGGAATATGGACATAAAAAGCATTATGGGGTATATATATGTCATTTTTCATATGTGGGCCGAACTAAGGAAGCATGAAGTCTACCAAATTAATGGCAGGCGATGAAAGTAAAACTCAAATTGATGAATAGATATTGAGTACTACTAGTATCAATTCAAAGTGCAGTATAAACCCTAAAAATCGAATATGATCACATGAGAGGAGGTAAGAATTTTCTAGTACGAGTGAAGAGTCTTCTAAGGAATAGTTATCCCTCTAAAATAGAAGTCACACGGTCCAGTTGCAACTATATTTATAAACCACCATCTACATCTTTTTGTCTGCATCTAACTAAATATATTAGCGGAAAAATCACAAAAAAATAAATACATTTATGCGTTCGAAATAATTCACTAACTTACAAAAACAGATGTGTCTAGTATTAATTTCTTTTGTCCAAGAATCTTAACTATCATAGTACATGTTAAACTCTCACCTAATAATAAACTCAAATTTTAAAATGCATATGGATGTTTCGATGTTCGAACTACTTAATATGTTAATCAAATTACCCACAAGCCGATGTCAAAACAAAAATGACATCAAATATATAATATTTACTCGAATAAAATGTTTGACCTTTGTAAGTCTTATTGAAATCAAGGGATAAGAGACCACACATTTAATTAACCCAGAACTCGATGTAGATACATTCATTGTAGTTTCTACCGTTGTCATAACATTAATTGGTATTGACTGCTGTAATAAAACCGTTGCAAATAACTAATTATTTATCATGAGTTACCTAAATTAATGCAAGTGATTTTGAATCATGTTTCTTCTAGCTACAAGACAAGTGTCAAACGGGTCAATCACGTTCTCGAGACGAACACTTATTTATAAGTAGATTCACTTGATTTCTTACTCTCTCCTACTGCATAGAAAATTCCACTGTAAAAGATATTTCAAAGTAATTAAAACACGAGATCGAACTCAAATTTTCAAACCAAAACAAGAGCATGTTGATTTTGACATTACTTGCACGTCAGCATGCAATAATATGTAGCAGCCTGTGTGTGTCTGTGGGGGACACGTGGGAGGCACGGCAATACATAATTGGGGTATTGAGGAGGAAACGACAAAGCATTAAACTTTAGGTGAGCAACTTGCAAGTCATAATGAGAATTCAGAGGTGGGCCCGGCGGCTCTTGGGAGCAACTATGGCATAGAGGTTGGTCCATTTTCTCATGCATGTGGTCCATCTTCAATTATACATGTCTTACGAACAAATGTTTTCTATATATAATATGGATAAAGTGTGTATCATTTTAAACGATATAAAATTGTATCATTTTAAGAGAGAGAAAAAAATAGATAAAGGAGGAGAGATAGTAGACAAAAAAAAAAGATGTGGGTCCAACCTCTTTGTGAGAGTGAAAAGATGTAAGTTATGTCATTTAAAAGAATAAACACTTTTCCCATATAATATAGGGTTTTATAATTCTCATGTAACATGAGAATTGAAATCTCATGTTATAGAAATAAAAAGTACGTGAAACCCATATGTTAGAAAAAATTATGTATAGGACCCACATCAGCACAGAAATCGAAGGGTGTGTAGAAAGATTTCAATTCTTATGTTAAATGAGAATTATAAAACCCTGTAATATAAGGGATTTGATTTTCTCATGTTGCATGGGAATTCAATTATCATGTTGTGACTCAACTAGTGGTGGGTCCCACACTTATTAAAAAAGAAAAAAAAACTTTACACGTAAATCGAAGAACATGATAATTGAATTCTCATGTTTCCCGTAATATAATATAATATAATTGACCATTATTGTTGCCACATTTGGCCCTCTAATCCAGTTTATTGGTCCCCCATTTCGATCGCCTTCTCATGCCCATGTTTTGTCTTTTGCTATAAAAATTGTGAGGTGATGAAATTAAACACAATGATTAAACAGTCACATTTCCTTTTCATGCATACCAGTTATAATCACAGCTGTATGCAACAAAATATACTAGACTATACTATATACTTACTTTTAGATTATGGATGCAGTCCTATTTCATAACATGACTCATAGAAATTTTTTTTTGATGTGAATTAGAAGGCCTGAAAATTGTTTACGATCTCTCCAAATTCTAATGAAGCATAAGTTTTGAGTTATTATTTTTTTTTTGGAATATTATACTTACAACTTTTTTATTTACAAACTACATTATGTTTAATTGGTAATACACTACTCAAAAATGTATTACCGGTATAGGGTTTAGGGTTTATAAGTTTGTAAAAAAAAAAAAAAAAAGTGTAATATAACTCTATTTTTGTTCTTTTGAACAACAAAATTTAAGTTGGAAAGCTTTATGATTAAACTTCAAAAAAGTATACCAACCACTCATATGCAAAATATCTATAATAGCAAAGTTTATGCTTAAATTTGTTGGAAGCTAACAAAGCGTTGGCCCCAGATCAAGATTTTAAACATGAAAATCGTGTTGGCCAAACATTTACATATACGTACATATATAAAAACATTATTATATAGTTGAAAGATGACAAAAAGCATTGACCCCAACTCAATATATGAAACTTGTTTAATGGAATCCAGGGCCATGGGCCATCCAAGTAGATTCCAATTCTGATTAAAATTGCAACATGTTGTCATCCTTTTTAATCTGATTTGATCCGCTTCTTTTCTTACAAGAATCAAATAAATATTAACTTGCAAATTGAACTGCATTTAATTTACATATGGTATATTTCGTTAATATAAAATTTTGACAGCAAGCTCTAATTAATTAATGTCATGTTTGGTACGCGCGCGGAACAATAATTTCATAGATTATAAATAAAATTAGAACAGGCAAAATGAAATAATGACCTTTCTACCGACGATTTGGTAGCTTTCAAAATATTAAAGTCACTCGATTTTTCAATACATGCAATCAATGCACAATGAATACAATTTAATGTAAATAAATCAAGAGTTTGATGTTTTTTATGGGTAATATTACTCTTATGTAACATGAGAGTAGTTCTCTCATGTTAAAGAGAGAATCCAAGTAGGGCCCGCTATTTAAAAGCAAAAAAGAAAAAGAAAAAAGAAGGGGCATGATTTTCGAAGTAAGAGAAAAAGAGATAACTACCTCATGTAAAATGAGAGTAGTATTTCCCTTTTTTATCATAGGAGATAAAATTATCTTCTAGACATATATAAAAGTGTATGAGACTCATATGAAGTCATGTAGAGAGAAGAAGGAGAAAGAGAAAATATGGGTCTCACACACAATCATGCACGTGTAGTATAGGAGTTAAATTATCTCATATGATATGATAAACATTAATCCCATAAATTAAATACCTCTCGAGAACAAAAAAAATCATAACTTTATTCATGTATAATATTATCGGAGAGCCTATTTAACCTTATAACCTCTTACAACTACTTTTATGGTTGTTGGATTAAAATCTAATCAACCGTCATAAAAAATAACATTAAATGAGAACCGTTGGTCTAATTTGATCCAACAACCATAAAAGTAGTTGTAAGTATAACATCCCCTAACATAATAACTTATTCTTCATAACTTGATAGCAAAAAATGTCATTAAAGAAGTAAATATTATTTTACCTCTAAATTTGTATAATAATTTTGATAAAATATTTAATACATTATTTAGTGATGTCTACTTTGCTTAGAATTCCATCACCTAAGCCCTCAGCATCAGTGCCTGTTATGCGCCATGTCTCTCCAGTTGACACCTCTAACTCTTCTGCTCTTGCTGCTCAGGGCTTTGGTTGTGGACGTAAACCCTCCAAGGGTCAATTTCTCTGCACTCAATGTCATCAAGCCAATCATATTATTGATCGCTGTTGGAAGCTCCATGGCAAGCCACCTCAGCCTCCTCGGAGTGCTCATGTTGCTCATGCTCCATCTAGTGTTGCTAATCCAAGTTTACCGTCTACAGCACGACCTCCTGCAGCTCTTCTTAATGAATTCGTGAATTGATGGTATGAGAAGCAATCATCTAGTACTATTGCCTTCATTGCTCCAATTGGTAATTCTTTTGCTGGAATCTCTTGTTACAATCTCTAAGCCCTTCGACTCTTGATTCTAGGGCTTCTAATCACATTTCTGATAATAAGTCCTTATTCACCTCTCTTTGTACCACTGGTTTGTTTCCCATTATTACTATGGCCAATGGGCTCTTGGTTGAATCCCGTAGGATCGACATAGTTAAATATTTTGTCAAAAGTAATTGTTGATGTGTCATTATTATGTCTGCTTATGATGTAAGATTTGACATTTATGTTCTACTTCCTTGTCTATAAAACGAAACTTGTTATTTATAAGATGGAAGATATTGAAATAGAAATAAAATTAGTGTGTTCTTATCTCCATGAATACTCTATAAGTTTCTTTTTCCTTTCCAAAAACCTAGTATAATGTTAAGGAATAAAACTTCTGTTGTTGCAGCAGAACTTTCTTTACTTTCTTTCTTGTAGCAGACCCAATAATGAAGAGAGAAAAAGGTGATATATGTGAGAGAATGGTGAAATATTTTAGAGAAAATAAAATGGTAGGCCCTAACTTATTTTATGTCTCAGCTGCTAGAATAAAAGTTTAATGGAAATTTTATTCCCATAATGTTATTAGCATAATCTCTATCATTTTAAAAATTTTTTGATAATGATCCATACGTATATTTTATGCTTTTTAAGAATCTATATGATAATTGTTCAAGTCATAGAAAAGAGTTATAAAATGAGGGTGAAAAATTTAAGAGATGGTGTATCTGAAATAAAAAAAATTAAAAAATTAAACTAATGATAATGATCCATACTTTTGACCATCTTATGCAAAATTCGAAACCATTATCCCAATAGGCGCAAAATTTTAAAAAAAAATTATAAAAATAAGGGGAAGGATCTATTTATCACAAAAAAAGTTTATCACCTTATTAAGCGCAGTTAAATCACAGTAATTGGGTTAATTAAATTACGGCAACTTTTTTCTTTTATCATATTCCTTTTTATAACAATAACCTTTTCCGTAATCAATTAAAACAACACTATAATTGTAAATGCAATTCGCGGAATCATTCAGTTTACTAACATCACTAATCTTTCTTTTTATTCAACTCATTTAAACTCATCATCTTACTCAGTCTAGTAAAACCTGAATTTTCGAAATTTACACTGTGGTAATTGATTACCAGTGGGTGGTAATCGATTACCACCAGTCAAAAATGAGGCAGTAGCCAATTTTTCATCCCCTGTTCTCTGGTAATCGATTACCAAGCTTGGGTAATCGATTACTCCACTTGGTAATCGATTACCAAGCCTCTGGTAATCGATTACCAGGCAGACAGTAGCATTTATTTCGCCCCCTGTTGCATGGTAATCGATTACCATGCTTGGGTAATCGATTACTATGCAGTAAAAATGACAGATTACAGCATTTTCAGTCCAAAAGGAGTTGTGTAACCCATCCCTAACACCTTAATACTCCACACAACACTTACACATACCCTAATGTAGGCTCTAGGCCCTTCCATCATGCATTTTCATTCAATCATGCATCATTTACAAAGTCTTTAAGATCATGGCCATTTTACAACAAGAATGGACCAATTTACAACATAGGATGCCAAGGCTTCAAATACAAGAAATGTGGCAATGGACAAGTCCCATGCTCACTCAAAATACACAATTTATCCATGGCATGAATAAAAGCAATAAACAAGACTTAGAAGGTAATCATGAACACTACAAAAGCATGGAAATCACATCATGCAATATGTTCATGACCTAAGTCTCAAAATACTAAATGGCATGCTATGTGCACTCCATGTCTCCTCCAAAATGTCATGCAAGCTCACGGCACCACATGCAATCCGCTGTCCACTAAGCGGGCTTCTTGCCCGAAGCTCCTCCCGGCTCATAATGCCCTGAAATGTGGTCCCCCAAACACGGGGTGAGATATACAAATATATCTCAGTAAACCAATGGAGCTAGAGGCTTTCTCCACTCCATGGCTCACTCAATGTGCAAATATAACATCATATACAATATCACCAACAACTGGAGACAAACCGAGAACATCCACAATTGGATTTTACGTTCAAGGACTCCATCATATAACTCCCGAGACATTCCTGGCGCCTCTCCCATGGTTGAGAAGACTCCATGGCAAAACCCAACTGGAACTCCTCATGAGCCCTATCCAGCGGAAGTCCCACGTTTGGATCATCCTGGTGTCGCTCCCAGAGTCGACCCCACGGCAAAACCCAACTGGCATTCCCAATGGAATTATCCAGCGGATGTCCAAACCAACACACGTCAACTGGCCAGTGACCAAACAATTTTCACACAATTCAAGCAATATGGCATACAAGCACATAATCACACAATGCCATAAACACAAAATCCAACCACAACCTTCCACTAGGTGTGGTGGAGCACACAAGGGACTAAACCCCAGTTCCAAAGGTTACCTCAACACTAACAAATCCGTTCCACACGTATGCTCCAAATCAATCTTTCACAATCACGTCAGTGTGAGGCACCCTACAACGATCAACAATTCCAAATTACACCAAACCTCAAATTTCATGAAATTTCCACAAATTTTCCTAAGTTAAAAATCTAACTTTTTCACCAAAATTTATCATAGCATTTCTAGCTCACAAGCATCATTCTAAGGCATTTTCATCTAATAGCATTTTTCCATTTGGGCTCTCTATCATCACACATCTAAGATTAAAGACTTAGTGCATAAATTTCTAGATCTACAAAATCAACCATAAACATACCACAAATATACTCACAATCTATGGTAGACACACCACCAAGGCTTCACTAATCCAAAGGAAGATCAAAAGCTCCAAAAACACCCAAAAAACTCAATGGTCGGATCTGAGTTTGTCCAAAAACGCAGCAAGGAGACGATTTCGAAGCTTGGGAGTATCACCAATGGCTTTAGAAGGTTGTTTACAATAGATTTCAACACCAAAACCAAGTGATTTGGTGGAGAAATAAAGAAATGGCAAAAGAGAGATGAAATGGGTTCTTGTTCTTCAAATGGAGGAGACGCACGGGAGAAAGAAGAAAAGAAGAAGGAAAGGCGTGGGGAAAGGTGTTGGGGCCAAGTGGGTTTTGGTCCCGCGGGTCCCACACGCGATCTAACTTTAATCCCGATAAAATTTCTGATCATACATTCTTAATCTACATATTTTTCTAGTCCATGACATATTTTTATTTCCTAAAAATATTGATAAAAATTTCACACTTATCGGTACACTCATACCGCAGTATTTTACACTTAAAAAGTCACTATTCATCAATTTTTCCCAAATTTGCCTATTCACTCAATTTTCCGCCCTGATTCCATTTCCAGCATTATTTTTGTCATATGAAATCTCTAACTCAATTTTTTTATGCCTCAGAACACATGGCTGGTCAATTACCATTTTGCCCTTTTTGCCCATTTTGGCCATAATTCTTGGATTTTCACTAATCCATCAATTTTCATTTCACATTATACTATAAAATACACATTTAAGTTTATGAGGTGTTATATTCACCCCTCCTTTTAGAAATTTTGTCCGCAAAATTAAATCATACCTGCTCGCTAACTCAGGATACAGCCGGAGAATCTCGTCCTCCCGCTCCCAAGTAGCCTCCTCAGGTGTGCGGCCTTCCCACTGAATCTTCAGCATGGGAATAATTTTACTTCTCAGTCTCTTTTCACTGCGGTCCAATATTGCAATAGGACCAACGGGAGTCTTCAAGTTCTCCCTGATTTCAATATTATCCGGTATCACCACATGTGATTCATCCGGAACATAACGTCGCAACTGCGACACATGAAAAACATCATGCAAATTGGATAATTGCGGGGGTAAGGCAAGCTGATAGGCCACCAATCCTACTCTTTTCATAATTTGATACGGTCCAATGAACCGTGGACTCAGCTTCCTCACACCCAGCGCACGGCCAACACCCGTGACCGGAGACAATCGTACAAAAACATGGTCACCTTCCTCAAATTCCAGTGGTCTATGCTTATTGTCATAGTAGCTTTTCTGCCGATTCTGTGCTTGTTTCAATTTTTCTCTAATCATTTCAATTTGCACTGTTGTTTCCTGCACAAAATCCGGACCAAATCTTTCTTTATCACCTACCTCAGTCCAACAAGTGGGCGTACGACACCTCCTCCCATACAATACCTCATACGGTGCCATACCCAGACTGGAGTGAGAACTGTTATTATAAGAAAACTCCACCAATGGCAAGTACTTATCCCAGGCAGTACCCTGTTCCAATGTGCAAGCTCTCAGCATATCCTCAAGTGTCTGTATGGTCCGCTCAGTCTGACCATCAGTTTGCGGGTGATACGCAGTGCTCAGTCGAAGCTGAGTGCCAAAAGCTTGCTGCAAAGCTCCCCAAAAGCGTGAAGTAAACTTCGGGTCCCGATCACTGAAAATGCTAATCGGTATCCCATGGAGTCTAACAATCTCCTTTACATACAACGTAGCCAACTTCTCTGTGGTAAAATCCACTCGTACTGGTAGAAAATGTGCAGACTTCGTAAGTCGGTCCACAATAACCCAAATCGAGTCGTAACCAGCCTGAGTTCGCGGCAATCCAACAACAAAATCCATCGAAATACTCTCCCATTTCCATTCTGGTATATCCAGCGGCTGAAGTAATCCAGCAGGTTTCTGATGCTCTATCTTTACTTTCTGACAAACCAAGCACTTAGACACGTACTCGGCAACATCCCTTTTCATCCCAGGCCACCAGAACTTAACTTTCAAATCTTGGTACATTTTTGTGGCACCTGGGTGGATAGCATATTGACCCTTATGGGCCTCAGTCATAACTTCCTCTGCAAGTTCCTTGGGCACAACAATCCTGCCCTGATATAATAATAGTCCCTGTTCATTAACAGATATGCCACTCTGGCCTTTCAAATATTTAATACTTTCATTCCGAATTTGAGTCTCTTTAATCTTCTCGTGCAGCTCGTTCTCAATTCGAGTCAACTCCATATCGCACATTCTCCCTGCAAAGAAATCCGTTATTTTCATGTCACGAAATTGTTCAATTATTTCATTGTCCCACATCATCATATGAGATAAATTGACAGACTTTCTACTCAATGCATCTGCCACAACATTAGCCTTTCCCGGGTGGTATTTCAGCTCAAAGTCATAATCTTTCAAGAATTCAACCCATCTACGCTGCCTCATATTCAGCTCCTTCTGATCAAACAAATATTTTAAGCTTTTGTGATCACTGAACACAGCAAATTTCATCCCATACAGAAAGTGCCTCCAGATTTTTAAGGCAAACACAATAGCAGCCAGCTCTAAGTCGTGCGTCGGATAATTCTCCTCATGCGGCCTTAACTGCCTAGACGCATAAGCAATCACTTTTCCTTCCTGCATCAGTACGCTCCCTAAACCTTTCTTAGAAGCATCACAATATAAAACAAACTCACCCTCCGGATCAGGCAAGGTTAACACCGGAGCAGTGGTCAACTTCTCTTTGAGTAACAGAAAACAGTCCTCACATTCCTGGGTCCACACAAAAGGAGTATCCTTTCGTGTCAATCGGGTCAATGGTAGAACCATTGCAGAAAATCCCTGTATAAACCGGCGATAATAACCAGCAAGCCCCAGAAAACTTCTAATCTCAGTCACAGTCTTAGGTCGTTCCCAGTCGCTTACCGCTTCAATCTTGCTTGGATCCACTGCAACACCACTTGCAGAAATAACATGACCCAAAAATTGCACCTCAGATAACCAGAATTCACACTTAGACGGTTTAGCATATAATCTCTTATCTTTCAACACCTGCAACATAGTCCTCAAATGGTCGGTGTGCTCCTCCTTACTCTTAGAATAGATCAAGATGTCATCAATAAATACAATTACGAACTGGTCCAAATACGGTTTAAAGATGCGATTCATATAATCCATGAACACCGCAGGGGCATTAGTAAGCCCAAAAGGAATCACTTGATATTCAAAATGTCCATATCTGGATCGGAAAGCTGTTTTAGGTACATCCTCCGGTTTAATCCGAATCTGGTGATATCCGGACCGGAGATCGATCTTCGAAAACACACAGGCATCCCTTATAACACCTCAAATATTTAAATGTTTATTTTTATATTATATTGTGAAATGAAAGTTGGTGGATTAGTGAAAATCCAAGGATTATGGCCAAAATGGGCAAAAAGGGCAAAATGGTAATTTGCCAACCGTGTGTTATGAGGCAAAAATACTGAGTTAGAGATTTCATATGACAAAAGTAATGCTGGAAATGGAATCAGGGCGAAAAATTGAGTGAATAGGCAAATTTGGGAAAAATTGATGAATAGTGATTTTTTAGTGTTAAAATGCTGGTGTGAGTGTACCAATAGGTGTGAAATTTTTATCAATGTTTTGGAGAAATAAAAATATGTCATGGACTGGAAAAATATTTAGATTAAGGATTTGTCATCGGAATTTTTATCGGGGTTAAAGTTAGATCGCGTGTGGGACCCGTGTGACCGAAGTCACTTGGCCCCACCCTCTTTTTCTTCTTCTTTCCTTCTCTTTTCTCCCTTATATGCGCGCACCTTCCCTGCAAAAGAGCAAAAGACCCCATTTCTCCTCCATTCTTCCCATTTCATCATTTCTCCACCGAATCGCTTGATTTTGGTGTTGAAATCTATCGTAAACAACCTTCCAAAGCCATTGGTAACACTTAGAAGCCTTGAATCCACCTCCTTGGCTGCGTTTTTGGCAAAGTCAGATTCGACCCACTTGAGTTTTTGGAGTTTTCTTGGAGTTTTGATCTTCTAATGGTTTAGTGAAGCCTTGGTGGTGATCATACAACACATTGTGCGTATATTTGTGGTATGTTTGTGTTTGATTTCATAGATCTATGAATTTGTGTTCAAACCTTTGATTTTAGATGTGTGATGATAGAGAGCCCAAATGGAAAAATGCTATTAGATGAAAAGGCCTTAGAATCATGTTTGTAAGCTAGAAATGCTATGTTAAATTTTGGTGAAAAATATAGGTTTTTAACTTAGAGGAATTTGAGGAATTTTCATGAAAAGTGAGTTTTGGTGTAATTTGGATTTGATGATTGTTGTAGGGTGCCTCACACGGACGGAATTGTGAAAAGTTAATTGGAGCATACGTTTGGAACGGATTGCTAAGTATTGAGGTAAACTCTTGGAACTTGGGTTTAATCCCTAGTGTGCTCCACCATACCTAGAAGAAGGTTGTGGTTGGATTATGTGGTTATGACATGATGTGATTGTGTGCTTGTATGCATATTGCTTGTATTGTGTGAAAATTGTGTGGTCACTGGCCAGTTGACGAGTGGAGTTTGGACATCCGCTGGGTTCATCCTTGTGAGAATGCCAGTCGGGTATTGCCGTGGAGTCGACTCTGGGAGCGGCGCCAGGATGATCCAAACGTGGGACATCCGCCGGATAGGGCTCATGAGGAGTTCCGGTTGGGTATTGCCATGGAGTCTTCTCAACCATGGGAGAGGCGCCAGGATTGTCTCGGGAGTTATATGATGGAGTCCTTGAACATGAATCCATGAGTGGATGTTCTTGGGTGTCTCCAGGTGGATGGTGATATTGTTTTACTTGCATATTACGTTATGTCATATTTGTACATTTTAGTGAGCCATGGAGTGGAGAGAGCCTCTAGCTCCATTGGTTTACTGAGATATATCCGTATATCTCACCCCGTGTTTGGGGGACCACATTTCAGGTCATTATGAGCCGGGAGGAGATTCGGGCAAGAAGCCCGTATAGTGGACATTGGTTTGGCATGCGGTGCATTGGGATTGCATGACATTTTGGAGGAGTTATGGAGTGCACATAGCATACCATTAGTATTTTGAGACTTAGGTCATGAACATATTGCATGATGTTATTCCATGCTTTTGTTAGTGTTCATGGTTATATGCTAAGTCTTGTTTATGTTTCATTATTCATGGCATGGATAACTGTATATTTTGAGTGAGCATGGGACTTGTCCACTGCCACATTCATAGCCTTGAAGTCTTGATGAGTAATGTTGTAAAAATGGTCCATATTGAAAGTAAACTGGCCTTTGAAGGCCGATGCATGTAAGGTGTAAAATAAAATTTTACTGCGGAACATACATGCACACATAGGTCATGCTTTAAGACAGCATGATGTTACCTTGTTTTTGGCCTGATCAGTCAGGGAGATGAGATGTCAGGCTTGAAGGGTTCAAACCCTCTAATGGTGATCCACACCACCGTTCGTCTATGATGCAAGAACTCTTTCTTGAAAGCCACCAGATGAACACCACAATGAGGCTTGCTATGCGCACAAGTGGTGAGGGTGGAGGCCAGGTATCCTGTTTGGAAAGGTGTACTGAGCTACCCTACAGAATGATGCATAGAGGAGGAGAGTTGGCTTGGTTTTCCAATGAAACCTAAGGTGAGAAACATGTCTATTTATGCGCACCCTTTGGAGAGGAGGAGGGAATTCATTCATTCAAAATGAAAAACAAACTTTCAAATTTCTTTGAAAGTTGTGCATGAAACAGTGTGATAAGATGGAGCTGTTGCAAAACAAACTTTGCCAACAACCTCCAATCTTATCCACATGAATTTAAATTCAAATTAATTTAAACTTAAATTCATAAACTATCATATAGTATATAGTTTTCATGCGCATAATTCAGCCCTATAAAGGGTCCAAATACATTGAGAAGTTGCATTCAAAATTTGAATAAAATTCAAAATTCAAAATTCAAAATTCAAATTCAAATTCAAATTTCAAATTTCCAATTTCAAATTCAAAATTCGAATTTCGAAATTCAAATTCTAAATTCAAATTTCAAAATTCAAATTTCAAATTCAAAATTCGAAATTCAAATATTTGATTATTAATTTAACTAATTAAATTAATTAGTAATGGCTTGGACTATCCAAGCCCATTACTAAACTCCATGCACCACACACCTAATTAGGTGGGCTTCCAAACAGCTTCTTGGGCTAATAACATTATTAGGCCCAATACCTTTAAAGCTAGTCCATCATGACTACAATGTGTTAGTGTGTGACCCATTAGGTCTAACTTAGCTACTGACATAACTGGGCTTGGGCCCAACAAGCCCAAAACCCAATTAATGACAACACAGAGCACTAGCAATGCTTTGTTGCCCAGAACTAGTCAGATTAATTACTTGATCAACCTATTGCACATATTTGGTTACCGTATGTATTTCCCTTCGTCTCGGTTATCTTCCCATTAACCTAGGGTAAGGAAATGTATCAACCCCTGCGGTTTAGGGTAAGCTTTTATTCGAAATAGGGAATCTTCAATTTACTGACTCTTAAGGCAGATCATCTACTGATCTCTTTTACTATGCATAGATTCCCGAGTCCCTGTAAATGTCATCCCGATTTCTCCGGTTTACAAATAACCTAATCTCTCACAGAGATTTGACGAATTCCTTCAGCTTATTACCCTAGCCCTGTGCCCTTTAAGGACATGCCCAACAGTATACCTACGAGTCTCCATGTTTCAGGCAGACGAGGTATACAATCAAAACATGCCTTCAAGAACACAGTCTAGGTAATAACTTCTGGTCTAAGGAAAGACACACCCAAACATAAAGAGATTACTCTAATGACACTATCTGTGAGATTTCCTCATAGAGTCTCTTTTTGGGTCTGTTCAGTGCGAGCTATACTCTTATAGGTCCACCCACGACTTTAGCTAAGATATCTCCATATCTGCAGCTCATGAGGTCTTTACCTTGTATCCATATACAAGTAGATAAGTCGTACTAGTCTTTACTCGAGATCACTGATCCCCAAACTCAGTGTCTCTAGACTAGGAACATATAATTAGGAATAGACTTGCAATATCCTTGAATCCTCATGATCGTGATCTCATCACAGATACTCAAGAGATACCTGTTCTATTCCAAGGGGTTTATCCAGTTCATTCATATAATATTAACAGTAATATCGAGATACAATATGAAACTGAATAAATAGTGCTTTACATTTATTTGCGACAAACAAAGTTCTACATCTAGTGTCCTTTATTTAATCAAAAGATTGTCTCTAGGACACCCATATGCTAACAAGCTCCCACTTGGCCTAGAGCCAATCAGACCTAAGTCGTATGCCCAAAGCCTCATAATGACTATCATGTTTTCTCTGAGAAACAGCCTTTGTCAGAGAATCGGCCAGGTTATCGTCTGTGGGAACATAATCCATTTTTACATCATTCCTATCAATGATTTCTCTAATCAAATGATATCTGCGGAGCATGTGTTTAGATCTTTGATGAGACCTAGGTTCCTTTGACTGCGCAATGGCTCCAGTGTTGTCGCAAAGCAACTGTATGGGCTCATCCACGCTTGGAACCACCCTTAGTTCATTTACGAACTTCTTGATCCACACTGCCTCCTTAGCTGCTTCTGAAGCAGCTATGTATTCAGCCTCTGTCGTTGAGTCTGCTGTTGTCTCCTGCTTGGAACTTTTCCAAGACACTGCCCCACCATTTAAGGTGAATACGAATCCTGACTGTGACTTGCAATCATCTTTGTCACTCTGAAAGCTGGCATCAGTGAACCCTTTCACTGTTAACTCATTAACCCCACCATAGACCAGAAACGCATCCTTTGTTCTTCTTAAGTATTTAAGGATGGTTTTGACTGCCGTCCAGTGACCCTCTCCAGGGTCTGACTGGTATCTGCTCGTAATGCTTAAAGCATATGAGACATCTGGTCTCGTACATATCATGGCATACATGATGGATCCAATAGCCGAAGCGTATGGAATTCCACTCATGCGATCCTTCTCAGGCTGTGACTTAGGACACATAGCCCTTGATAGGTGTACCCCATGACTGACAGGAAGAAAACCCCTTTTCGACCCTTCCATGCTAAACCTCTTTAGCATCTTGTCAATGTACGTGGATTGAGATAAACCCAGCAGCCTCTTGGATCTATCTCTATAGATCTTTATACCGAGTATAAAGGCTGCCTCTCCCAAATCCTTCATGGTAAGGTTTTCTGAAAGCCACTCTTTCATTATTTTTAATGTGGGGATGTCATTTCCTATTAGCAATATGTCATCTACATAAAGCACTAGGAAGACGACATTACTCCCACTTACCTTTCTGTAAACACAAGGTTCATCCTCGTTCTTGATAAAACCGTTACTCTTAACGACTTTATCAAAACGTATATTCCAACTCCTTGATGCTTGCTTTAGCCCATATATTGACCTTTGTAGTTTGCATACCATATGCACCTGATCTTTGTTTTCAAAGCCTTCAGGTTATGTCATGTACACTTCCTCCTTCAAGAACCCATTCAAGAAGGCGGTCTTGACATCCATTTGCCAAATTTCATAGTCGTGGTATGCTGCTATTGCAAGCATGATCCTAATAGATTTGATCATGGCAACTGGTGAAAAAGTTTCATCATAGTCAACTCCTTGTCTTTGACGATACCCTTTCGCCACCAACCTAGCTTTGTAGGTCTGAACGTTGCCATCTGCATCAGTCTTTCTTTTAAAGACCCATTTATTACCAATAGGAACTATTCCTTGTGGTTTAGGAACCAAGGTCCATACCTTGTTCTGATACATCGAATCCATTTCAGATTCCATGGCTTCGAGCCATTTTGAGGAGTCAACATCTTTGACCGCCTCCTCGTAGTTACTTGGTTCATCATCCTCAACAGTTTGCTGATTCTCAATCACAAACCCGTACCTTTCAGGTGGATGGATGACCCTCGTAGGTCTACGGAGTTGTGTGTTTACTTCTCCATTGGAGAACGTCGCCTGCGGAGCAGACTCGGGTTCCTCAATCTGTTCTTGTGGATCTTGCACTTCTTCAAGATCAATCTTACTCCCACTGCCTCCTTGAGAGATCAAATCCTTCTCAAGGAACTCAGCATTCTTTGAAACAAACACTTTGTGTTCTTCCATGGAGTAGAAGTAGTATCCCTTAGTACCTTTAGGATACCCCACAAATAGACATTTAGTACTCTTAGCACTAAGCTTGTCTGATGTCAACGCTTTGACATAAGCTGGCGATCCCCATACCCTGAGGTAACTCAGGTTGGGTCTCTTACCACTCCATATCTCATATGGTGTGGTCTGAACAGATTTAGACGGTACCCTATTTAGAAGGTATGCCGCTGTGTCTAAGGCATATCCCCAAAACGATTTTGGAAGTCGATTCTCACTCATCATAGACCTAACCATGTCTAACAAGGTCCTGTTTCTCCTTTCGGAGACACCGTTTTGGTGTGGTGTGTAAGGAGCGGTAAATTGTGAGAGAATTCCATTTTCTCTCAGATAACCCTGAAACTCGTGGCTCAAATATTCACCACCACGATCTGATCGTAATGTCTTAATCATCTTCCCACGCTGTTTCTCCACCTCATTCCTAAACTCTTTGAACTTTTCAAAAGCTTCAGATTTATATCTCATTAGGTATATATACCCAAATCTTGATTTGTCATCTGTAAAGGTAATGAAATAAGAATATCCACCTCTAGCCTCAATAGACATTGGGCCACATACATCAGTATGAATGAGTTCTAATAACTCACTAGCCCTATGACTCTCAAGCCCTTTGGGCTTTTGTTGAATCATTTTCCCAGCTAGACAAGATTCACACTGTCCATAGGATTCCAAATCCATGGAGTCCAGGTATCCATCTCTATGCATCCTAGACAATCTTGTTTCATTTATGTGCCTTAGTCTACAGTGCCAAAGATAAGATTGATTATCCGTCCTAGGTCGTTTCACATCTATATTGAGCACTTCATTTCCCATTTCCAACACATACAATCCATTTATTAAAGAAGCAGTACCGTAAACCATATCATTCAAAATGATAGAAAAAGTACCATTCCTAATACTGAAAGTATATCCATCTTGTTCTAAACAAGAAATTGAAATAATGTTTCTAGAAATTTGCGGAACATAAAGACAATTATTCAAATGCAATAAAAGGCCCGTAGGCAAAATAAGGTCAGCATCTCCAACTGAATGAGCAGCAACTCTTGCTCCATTACCAACGCGGAGATCCACCTCGTTTCTATCCAATCTCCTTGGGCTCCTAAGTACCTGCAACATATTGCAGATATGAGAACCACATCCGGTATCCAATACCCATGAGGATGGATTAGCATAAGAATAATTTATCTCAATCATGAAAATACCTGAGGCAGAAGCATCACCATGCTTCTTGTCCTTCACATTGTTCAGGTAGTCTGGACAATTCCTCTTCCAGTGGCCTTTCTTGCCACAATGGAAGCACTCAGCATCACCCTTGTCCTTAGGTGCCTTCTTACCCTTCTTCTTGCCCTTCTTCTTCTTGGATTTTCCTTTGGGCTTAAGGGGGTCACCTTTTGCAGGCTCCTTACCCTTTCCCTTGGCCTTGCTAGGCCCACCAATCAAAAGAGCCTGTGTCCTATCCTTCTTGATAGACACTTCAGCTGTTGTTAACATGCTTAACAACTCAGGCAAGCTCACTTGCATCCCATGCATATTGTAATTCATGATGAATTGACTGAAGGAAGGTGGAAGTGAGGTGAGGACTAAGTCATTACTTAGCTCGGCATCCATGATGAAGCCTAGGTTTCCTAGCTTCTCAATCAGCCCGATCATCTTGAGAACATGGCTGGCAACAGACATGCTCTCAGTCATCCTACAAGAGAACAGTTCTCTTGAGGCCTCATACCTCTCATGCCTGCCTTTAATATCATACAACTCCTTGAGATGTACGATAATAGAGGGAGCATCCATATGCTCATGCTGCTTTTGCAGTTCAGGCGACATGGATGCCAACATGATGCATACTGCCATCACATTGTCATCCAAGTGCTGTTGATGGGTTACGAAATCAAATTCCGCAAACCCTTCTTCCCCTTCCCGTGGAGCTACGGGTATTACAGCATCTAAAACGTAGGCAATCTTTTCGGCCCTTAGAACTATTCTTAGGTTCCGATACCAGTCCATAAAATTCGAACCGGTCAGTTTATTCGTATCGAGTATTGAACACAGTGACAGTGGATTAGTCATACTATAAGCTGAAAAGGATGTAAAGATAGTTTTAGTTAATATACGGTTATGTAGTTAAAAGCAAATTATTAAAGACTTGAAATAATTTGCCCCTCCCACTATTTTATCTAAGTCAATGACCCTTCCTTTTGACTTAGGGTTAATCTACTTTAGATTTTACCTTAGTGGGTTTAAGAGTGCGATTATTTATTTTAACCTCCGTCTGAGACCGCAAGATTAATTTAAATAAAGGGTTGATCTTTATCAACAGTATCTCATACCCTCTCTTAACTTTAGGTTGACAACTCTTTGTCACTTAGTGGTGCATCTCATGCAACCAACCTAGCACCATTACCCTAAGCACATAAGTCCGGCTGTGCCTGCAACTTATGTCTTAGTTAAGCATTAAACCAGCACCCTAAGTGTCTTACACTTCAAACACTACTCTAGCCCAACGAAATAGTGGGTCCCAACTGAGTTGTGGAGCACCACTACGTAGAAGAGTTTTGAGTAGCATTGGTGGTGGGAGATAATCATATGCTTAATTATTTATTCCTTTTAAGGGTTCCTTTTATCTTGGGGTTAATTAGGTCCCATCAAACGCATATTGTAAGTTATCATGCTAGTCGTTACCTATGTCAAACATCTATCGGTATACACTAGTCGTTATTGGACAAACATAATAACCATACAAACGCGATTTGCCCAATTTATGCATACTAGACGTTCTAATCATACATACATATAAACAGTTTATATTGAGATAGCCATGGTGCTCGCGCTTTTGTCCTTTTTGCTTCTTTAAGCAACGGCCGCTTGTCGTCTATAAGCCACTAGCCTATTTCTCTAATTACAAATAATTAAAGAAACTCCATAACACTTTGGAGGAACAAAATTACAAAATTTAAATTACAAATATACTTGTAAATTAAAATGCGCGATTACACATAAATTTAAAATTCAAAAAAATTCAAATCCGGGCACCATGACCATCCCCTTCCTGTTTGTACCTGAAAAGTTCAAAACTTGCAAACACAAACATTATATTATCACATAACATTTTCACATGTATTTTGACATTTAACATTTAAACATCAAAATAACATCAAGATTCATAATCTTAAATTTCTCATTGGCCGAATTTAAAAACAATTTCAATTCAAATTTTTGTTAATTCTTTCTCAAAGAAAACAAAATTAAACCATGCATGTAGCCATATATCCCTACATGGCCGAATCATATAGGTAACTATATGATAAATTTGTCACAAAATTTCATGCATATAAACATGACACAATTCATGGAGAAAAATAAGAAATCATTCAAGGTACTCTTAGTACCCTCCATGGCCGAATCTACCCTTTCAAAAAGGGTGTTCCTTTTAGAACTTTCATAAAGAAAAGAAACTAAACCATGATGCATAATGTTTTATGAACACAGAATCAAATTTTCATGTTCATAAAAACAAAAACTTTAACACTTTAAAGGATTTGTGATTCAAAATCCACATGCAGAATTTAAACTTTAACCCTTTAAAGATTTTTGACCGTGAAAGACTCTTTTCACAAACAAGGTACCATCACCCGTCGATGGTAAAGCAACCGGGCTCTGATACCACTTGAAAGTAAACTGGCCTTTGAAGGCCGATGCATGTAAGGTGTAAAATAAAATTTTACTGCGGAACATACATGCACACATAGGTCATGCTTTAAGACAGCATGATGTTACCTTGTTTTTGGCCTGATCAGTCAGGGAGATGAGATGTCAGGCTTGAAGGGTTCAAACCCTCTAATGGTGATCCACACCACCGTTCGTCTATGATGCAAGAACTCTTTCTTGAAAGCCACCAGATGAACACCACAATGAGGCTTGCTATGCGCACAAGTGGTGAGGGTGGAGGCCAGGTATCCTGTTTGGAAAGGTGTACTGAGCTACCCTACAGAATGGTGCATAGAGGAGGAGAGTTGGCTTGGTTTTCCAATGAAACCTAAGGTGAGGAACATGTCTATTTATGCGCACCCTTTGGAGAGGAGGAGGGAATTCATTCATTCAAAATGAAAAACAAACTTTCAAATTTCTTTGAAAGTTGTGCATGAAACAGTGTGATAAGATGGAGCTGTTGCAAAACAAACTTTGCCAACAACCTCCAATCTTATCCACATGAATTTAAATTCAAATTAATTTAAACTTAAATTCATAAACTATCATATAGTATATAGTTTTCATGCGCATAATTCAGCCCTATAAAGGGTCCAAATACATTGAGCAGTTGCATTCAAAATTTGAATCAACTTACCCACTGATTCCCTCAACCACCAAATTTGAATGGAGGTTTGTTTTAAGTGATAAGATAACACTCTTATCACTTAAAAGTGGCGCACCAAACAGCCTAGGGAGAGCCTCCAAAGATGCTTCTTCATCCAAGGAATATGCTCCAATAAGATCCTGTCTTATCCTTTTGTTATGAAACAACTTTTCAAAACCAATTCAAATTCGAATTCAAACACTTGAATTCAAACGTTCAAACATTCAAATTCAAAATTCAAAATTCAAAATTTCAAATTTCAAATTCAAAATTCAAAATTCAAAATTCCAATTCAAATTCAAATTTCAAAATTCAAATTTCAAATTTCAAATTCAAAATTCGAATTTCGAAATTCAAATTCTAAATTCAAATTTCAAAATTCAAATTTCAAATTCAAAATTCGAAATTCAAATATTTGATTATTAATTTAACTAATTAAATTAATTAGTAATGGCTTGGACCATCCAAGCCCATTACTAAACTCCATGCACCACCCACCCAATTAGGTGGGCTTCCAAACAGCTTCTTGGGCTAATAACATTATTAGGCCCAATACCTTTAAAGCTAGTCCATCATGACTACAAGGTGTTAGTGTGTGACCCATTAGGTCTAACTTAGCTACTGACATAACTGGGCTTGGGCCCAACAAGCCCACAACCCAATTAATGACAACACAGAGCACTAGCAATGCTTTGTTGCCCCAGAACTAGTCAGATTAATGACTTGATCAACCTATTGCACATATTTGGTTACCGTATGTATTTCCCTTCGTCTCGGTTATCTTCCCATTAACCTAGGGTAAGGAAATGTATCAACCCCTGCGGTTTAGGGTAAGCTTTTATTCGAAATAGGGAATCTTCAATTTACTGACTCTAAAGGCAGATCATCTCATGATCTCTTTTACTATGCATAGATTCCCGAGTCCCTGTAAATGTCATCCCGATTTCTCCGGTTTACAAATAACCTAATATCTCACAGAGATTTGACGAATTCCTTCAGCTTATTACCCTAGCCCTGTGCCCTTTAAGGACATGCCCAACAGTATACCTATGAGTCTCCATGTTTCAGGCAGACGAGGTATACAATCAAAACATGCCTTCAAGAACACAGTCTAGGTAATAACTTCTGGTCTAAGGAAAGACACACCCAAACATAAAGAGATTACTCTAATGACACTATCTGTGAGATTTCCTCATAGAGTCTCTTTTTGGGTCTGTTCAGTGCGAGCTATACTCTTATAGGTCCACCCACGACTTTAGCTAAGATATCTCCATATCTGCAGCTCATGAGGTCTTTACCTTGTATCCATATACAAGTAGATAAGTCGTACTAGTCTTTACTCGAGATCACTGATCCCCAAACTCAGTGTCTCTAGACTAGGAACATATAATTAGGAATAGACATGCAATATCCTTGAATCCTCATGATCGTGATCTCATCACAGATACTCAAGAGATACCTGTTCTATTCCAAGGGGTTTATCCAGTTCATTCATATAATATTAACAGTAATATCGAGACACAATATGAAACTGAATAAATAGTGCTTTACATTTATTTGCGACAAACAAAGTTCTACATCTAGTGTCCTTTATTTAATCAAAAGATTGTCTCTAGGACACCCATATGCTAACACATATTTGTATGTAAATGGCCATTATTTGAGAACCTTGTAAATGATGTTTAAACTTAAGGAAAATGCATGATGGAAGGGCCTAGAGCCTACATTAGGATATGATTATGTGTTATGTGGAGTACCAAGGGGTTAGGGATGGATTACACACCCTCTTTGGGGCTTAAAATACTGTAATCTGTCATTTAGCTGCATAGTAATCGATTACCCAAAGCATGGTAATCGATTACCATGCAACAGGGGACGAAAAATTGGCTACTGTCTTCACTGGTAATCGATTACTGGCCTTTGGTAATCGATTACCATGTGAGGTAATCGATTACCCAAGGTTGGTAATCGATTACCAGAACAGAGGATTGAGAAAATTGGCTACTGCCTCATTTTTGACAGGTGGTAATCGATTACCACCCACTGGTAATCGATTACCACAGTGTAAACTTTGAAAATTCAGGTTTTTCTAGACTAAAATGAAGGGGCTTAACTTGATGGGTAGAACTCCAAATGATACGTGGTTTGAAACCACGCGTAGATAACGTAAAGGACTATAACTTGGTAAAATGAGAGAGAAAGATGGTGAGTTTAAATGAATTGAATAAAAAGAAGGATTTATGATGTTAGAAAGTGTATGATTCCGCAAATTGCATTTACAATTATAGTGTGGTTTTAATTGATTACGGAAAATGTATTGATGTAAAGGAAAAGGAATATGTTAAAAGAAAAATTTGCCCGTAATTTAATTAACCTAATCACTGTGATTGTAACTGCGCTTAATATCATAATCAATGTTAACAATACCGGTGTAGAACGGGCTGTTACATCCCTCAACTAATCTAATAAATCATCAATGCGCGGCAACGGGTACCGGTTCTTAATAGTCACTTTATTCAACTGTCGGTAGTCAGTGCACAATCTCATGCTACCATCCTTTTTCTTCACAAATATCACCGGTGCTCCCCACGGAGACACACTCGGCCTGATAAAATTCTTCGCAGATAGTTCTTCAATGTGTTGCTTCAACTCGGCTAACTCAAGTGGCGACATCAGGTATGGAGCCAAGGAGATCGGCCCCACACCAGGCAATAGGTCAATCGAGAATTCAATCTCTCTCTCTCAGGCGGAAATTCCAGTATCTCATCAGGGAATACATCCTCAAACTCATTAACAATCGGAATAGAAGAAATCTCCTCTTTTTTGTCACCCACCAATCCACCCAAAAGGACATAACCCAGATCTCCAGCCTCCAAGGCTTTCACAGTTTGACTGACAGACAAATACAAAGACGGACAAACAGACGGCCTCTCGTGACATAGTAACAACCTCTTTCCGCAGCAATCAATCATTGCGCAGTTCCGAGACAACCAATCCATCCCCAATATCAAATTGACAGAGGCTAGGGGTAAGATAATTAAATCAATGGTGTAACCCCTGCCTAAATAGGTGAACTTCACATCTTTGCAAATCCAAGACGATTCACTCACCTCTCCTGTAGCGGTAGTAATACGCATCGGAGGAACCATTCGTGTTACTCTTAAGTCCAACGCTTTAGCCACATAGTCCGCCACAAAAGAATGCGTTGCTCCCGAATCAAATAACACAGACAAATCAACATTAGAGAGGAAAATTATACCTTTTACCAAATTCGGAGCCTTTTCAGTATGTTGAGCGTTTGTAGTATATACCCGTCCAACAGTAGGAACAGCAGCAGTAGGAGTAGCAGTAGTAGTCGCGGTCGGCAAGGCCTGCAGATTCGCAGCCTGCCCCGAAGAAGATGGACAATTTCTAGCAAAGTGGCCATTCTGACCACATTTAAAACAAGCCAACGGACCAGCACCACATACACCTTTGTGGTATTTCTTGCACTTCCCACATTGTGGGGTAAAATATCTGTCCGCAGCACCACCACCACCAGGGGTTCCACCCCTCTTGAATTGACCAGGAGGCTGCCTTACATGCAACCCCCTACCCCTATTATTATTGAAGCCTCCTCTATTAGTATTTCCTGAAGGACCAGGTGTCCTCTTAATCTCTTGCTCTTTTGCCGAATCAGACTTCGGATACCTACCATAAACAGTCTCGACCCTCTTGCATTGGGTCACCAAGTCAGCAAAGTTTCTCACTGCAGTATTCGACATTCTTTTAGCAATCTTTTCATTCAGCCCTCTTTGAAATTTAGCTGACAAGAACTCCGGAGTAGGTAGAGTACCTCCATAATTTGCAAATTTTACCAATTCATTAAATTTTGCCACATAGGCATCCACAGTCATGACTCCCTGCACAAGACTATCAAACTCACCTTGCTTTGCCTCCCGAACATCGCGGGGAAAATATTCTTCATGAAATAATCCTTCAAACATAGTCCAAGAAATAATCTCACCCTGAATAGCATATGGGCGAGACACATTGTCCCACCACTCCTGGGCGTCACCCTCCAGCATATAAACAGAATACAACAATTTTTGTGGATCTTGGCATCTCATCACTTGGAAAATCTTATCCATTCCTCTCAGCCAAGCAGTAACCTCCTTCGGGTCCCTTGTGAAAGTAAACTGGCCTTTGAAGGCCGATGCATGTAAGGTGTAAAACAAAAATTTTTACTGCGGAACATACATGCACACATAGGTTCATGCTTTAAGACAGCATGATGTTACCTTGTTTTTGGCCTGATCAGTCAGGGAGATCAGATGTCAGGCTTGAAGGGTTCAAACCCTCTAATGGTGATCCACACCACCGTTCGTCAATGATGCAAGAACCCTTTCTTGAAAGCCACCAGATTAACACTACAGTGAGGCTTGCTAAGCGCACAAGTGGTGAAGGTGGAGGCTAGGTATTCTGTTTGGAAAGGTGTAGTGAGCTACCCTACAGAATGGTGCATAGATGGAGGAGAGTTGGCTGGGTTTTCACAAAACCCTAAGGTGAGGAACAAGTCATACGCACACTTGGAGAGGGGGAGGGATTTAAATCATTCAAAATGAAAACAAAATTTCAAAATCATTTGAAATTTGCGCATGGATTAGGGAGGATAAGGTGGAGCTGTTGCAAAACAAATTTTGCCAACAACCTCCAATCTTATCTACATGAAATTAAGTTCAAAATAATTTAAACTTAAATTCATAAACTATCGTATAGTATATACTTTTCATGCGCATAATTCAGCCCTAGAAAGGGTCCAAATATATTGAGTAGTTGCATTCAAAATTTGAATCAACTCACCCACTGATTCCCTCAACCACCAAATCTGAATGGAGGTTTGTTTTAAGTGATAAGATGACATTCTTATCACTTAAACTTGCGCACCAAACAGCCAAGGAAGTGCTTCCAAAGATGCTTCTTGATCCAAGGAATATGCTCCAATAAGATCCTGTCTTATCCTTTTGTTATGAAACAACTTTTCAAAACCAATTCAAATTCGAATTCAAACACTTGAATTCAAACGTTCAAACATTCAAATTCAAAATTCAAAATTCAAAATTTTAAATTTCAAATTCAAAATTCGAATTTCAAAATTCGAATCCAAATTCAAATTTCAAAATTCAAATTTCAAATTTCAAATTTCGAAATTAAAATTCCAAATTCAAATTTCTAAATTCAAATTTCCAATTCAAAATTCGAAATTCAAATATTTGATTATTAATTTAACTAATTAAATTAATTAGTAATGGCTTGGACTATCCAAGCCCATTACTAAACTCCATGCACCACCCACCCATTTAGGTGGGCTTCCAAACAGCTTCTTGGGCTAACAAGCATTATTAGGCCCAATACCTTTAAAGCTAGTCCATCATGACTACAAGGTGTTAGTGTGTGATCCATTAGGTCCAACTTAGCTTCTGACATAACTGAGCTTGGGCCCAACAAGCCCACAACCCAATTAATGACAACACAGAGCACTAGCAATGCTTTGTTGCCCCAGAACTAGTCAGATTAATGACTTGATCAACCTATTGCACATATTTAGTTACCGTATGTATATCCCTTCGTCTCGGTTATCTTCCCATTAACCTAGGGTAAGGAAATGTATCAACCCCTGCGATTTAGGGTAAGCTTTATTTGAAATAGGGAATCTTCAATTTACTGACTCTAAAGGCAGATCATCTCATGATCTCTTTTACTATGCATAGATTCCCGAGTCCCTGTAAATGTCATCCCGATTTCTCCGGTTTACAGATAACCTAACCTCTCACAGAGATTTGACGAATTTCTTCAGCTTATTACCCTAGCCCTGTGCCCTTTAAGGACACGCCCAATAGCATACCTATGAGTCTCCATGTTTCAGGCAGACGAGGCATACAATCAAAACATGCCTTCAAGAACACAATCTAGGTAATAACTTCTGGTCTAAGGAAAGACATACCCAAACATAAAGAGATTACTCTAATGACACTATCTGTGAGATTTCCTCATAGAGTCTCTTTTGGGTCTGTTCATTGCGATTTATACTCTTATAGGTCCACCCACGACTTTAGCTAAGATATCTCCATATCTGCAGCTCATGAGGTCTTTACCTTGTATCCATATACAAGTAGATAAGTCGTACTAGTCTTTACTCGAGATCACTGATCCCCAAACTCAGTGTCTCTAGACTAGGAACATATAATTAGGAATAGACATGCAATATCCTTGAATCCTCATGATCGTGATCTCATCACAGATACTCAAGAGATACCTGTTCTATTCCAAGGGGTTTATCCAGTTCGTTCATATAATATTAACAGTAATATCGAGACACAATATGAAACTGAATAAATAGTGCTTTCATTTATTTGCGACAAACAAAGTTCTACATCTAGTGTCCTTTATTTAATCAAAAGATTGTCTCTAGGACACCCATATGCTAACACCTTGACCCCAGAAAAGCGGGTGGCTTATGTTTCCTAAAGGATATGAGCCTACGCTCATCATCAGCATTATCAACTACCTGTCCCGCAGCCCCAGTGGATTGGGCAACAGATGACGGATCAGGAACATAGCTAGGGTCAGTGGTATGATGACTAGCCTCACCAGTGTGGTGACTAGCCCCACTCTCCCCTTGTTGAGGAGTAACAGATGGCGTCGGTGTAGGAGTCACCGTAGCCGTGTGTGGAGGTGAATTATCCCTCCTAGGACGGTTTCTATCAGCCTTATCTCAGCCATAAAGGCCTGCATCATATCCTGATTAGTCTTCATCAGGTTTTCAGTCATATTTCTATTTGCAGCCGTCTCCGCCTGCAGAGCATTCAGGACTGCAGTGACCGGATCCGGTGGCAAAGGACCTGCACCACGTGCCCCACGGCGACCACGCGCCCTACTCATGATATCTGTACATGTAACACAAAGGAATGAGTTGATCAGACCCACACTGAGGAATCACATATACATTAATCATAAATAGTTCACAGATAGCTATGGCACACAAGATACAAACATACACAATCAGAGTTTCCCTCACAAAACTGCTCTGATACCATAAAATGTAACAGCCCGTTACGTACCGGTATTGTTAACATTGATTATGATATTAAGCGCAGTTACAATCACAGTAATTGGGTTAATTAAATTACGGCAACTTTTTTCTTTTATCATATTCCTTTTTATAACAATAACCTTTTCCGTAAATGTAAGAACCCGCACCGTTAATTAAGGTAATTAGTAAATTAATTATGATAATTAGGAAATAATTCCATAATTGACCTTAATAATTATTATGAGGCTTAAATAATTACAATTAGTGAGTAAGAATGCTGAAAGTCGCTTTTCGGAAGAAAAGCGCAGATACCGGTTCTGCTACTCGGTATAAATGCGTACCGGAAAAGTATCCCGGAAAATTATAACGAATGCATGATAATTACTAGAATATTATGTAGGACTTGTAAAACAAGTTTCAAGTCAAAATGACGTAATCTGATGCCAGAACTGATACTGGCTATGGAAAAGCGCGTACCGAAAAGGTGCTCCGAAAAATAAAATAAAAATATGACAATTCTTAGAAAAATGCGTAGGTCTAGATTCCAAAGTTTGGGATCAAGATCTTTTACTTTGCTATTAAGGCTAATACTGTGCGCTAAGTGGCCATGTGCCTATAAATAGACACACTAAGGCACACAACCCTAGGCAGCCACTATTCCTACGTGAGAGGCTGAGTTTTCTGAGAGTTTGGCACTGTTTCATTGCTCTCTTTCACCATTTGTGAGCTTGGTGACCTTCCTTCTTCAATCTCCTTCACCATTCCTTCTTCCAAGCAACTAGAGTGTGTCTTGTGTGAGTGTGGTGTCACCTTTTCTGAGTTGAGGTGCTGGGTGAGGGCTGTTAGTGGGCTGTGGTGTTGTCTCCATGGTTATGAACCATTGTTCATGCCATTAGAGGTTTCAAGAAGCCTCCTTTGGTGCCAAGAACCAACCTTTGGTGTGGCATTTTCGTGTCCTTGGGTGTGCTGGACTTGTGTGCAGTATTGAGAGCTCCATAGACACCTTGAACTACTGACTAAGCTTTGGGGTATGTAACAGCCCGTTACGTACCGGTATTGTTAACATTAATTATGATATTAAGCGCAGTTACAATCATAGCAGTTCATTTATAAAAGGGAATCTTCTAATATATTAAGAGAGAAGAATTTATGATAGACATTATTCAGGCAGCATAAGAATTATTGGATAGCTAGCTTGCAAGGTAAGCTTTCGTGTCCTCGGTTTAGCCATTTTGTGGTTCCACCATATCCCATGGGGATGTGGTTTATGCATGCTGTGTTACATGCTTTGATGTTTTGGAAATGCTGTTGAGCTATTATATGCAATGTGCTTATATGATATGCATGTGGTGTCCACCTATACGGTAAGCCTGAGTATGTAGTACATACAAGATGGTGAGGCTGTGGGTGAGGTGCAAGCGGTGTTCCTTGTACTCATGTGGGTTTAGACGTATTCCTGCATTTCTCTGGCCAGTAGATTTGATACACACACATGGCATGATTATCTGCTGCATCGCATAGTTTTGGAACTTATATTGTAAATACTGTTTTTGAACTTATATTACACATGTAAGTGAGCTTGGGGTGGAAGATCCTTGAGGACCCCTTGTCTTACTGAGATTTCTTGTTTAGAGATCTCACCCCACGTTTGGGGACGCTTATTTCAGGTTCAGGTAATGTTGAGGGCTCAGGTGGCAGGAGGCCAGAGCTGAGTTAGACTTAGCTGTATTTTGCTGACATGATGGATGATGATTATTTGACTGTTGCTTATGTTTTCTGTTATGATTACATTGAGACTGTTGTTGGGCATTGTGCCTTATTTGGTGAGCATGGGGTTTGTCCATGCCACATGGTTTTGTTATTGTCTTTTGATTGATGTTGTAAGTAAAGTATCAGAATTTTGACCCAGGCTATGTGTTGTAGTCCTGTGGCTTTAGATACTCACATTATATTTATATATGAGGTATTTCAGTTAGCTGTCTTACAATTTACATGCAGGCAGTATTTTATGAAATTGATTAAGTAATCAAGTTGGCTAAGGTTAATGAAGTCATAATTGAATTAAAGAAAAAGTTATTCCGCATTTTAATTAAGCGTGGCTTAATACGATAGTATGTTAACAATCCGGGTTAACACGGGCTGTTACATTTTATGGTATCAAAGCACTTTCTAGGGAAAAGCCTGTATGTATTGCAATAACGTAGGATGTTTCGTTGCGTGTCTACTTTGCGTTCTCTCTGATTGGTGTGTGTTATGATGATGCATACGTGACCACATAGCGTGGGCCTGATCAACTCATTCTTTGTGTAACTTGTGCAGAGTCATGGTGCCACCAAGGAGGAACCTTAGTACGAGCGAGGATCAATCGGATCCTATCCTGGCTGCATTAGCTGAGATGCAGGCGGCCCGACTAGCCGACCAGGAGGCCACGAGGTTGGCAAAGCAGGCGATGCTGGACGCTATCAGAGATGCCAACAGGCGAGCCACGGCTGAGGTTCTGGAGGAGAACCGGATGGCCAACATGACTATGATGAGGGTCATGTTGGAGGAGTTGAGGGCTGGTCCTGCTGCTGGCCAGTGTCCTCCACCACCTCCACCGCCGCCACCGCCTCCACCTCCGCCTAGTCAACAGGAGGACACCCAGAGTCAGATGGGTGAGGGCAGTCATTTGACGGGGGCTTTGCAAACCATCCCCGTATTTGCTGAGGATCGTGACGAGATCGACCGCAGGCTGAATGCTTTCCGCAAGCATAAGCCACGTTCTTTCGACGGATCTTATGATCCCATTGCTGCTGCCAGATGGCTACAGGCGTTGGACAAGATCTTCCGGATCATGCAGTGTACCGATCCGCAGAAGCTGATGTTTGCCACTTACACGCTGGAGGGCGAGGCCCATGAGTGGTGGACCAACATTTCTCACGTCTATGAGATGCAGGGCCGTGTGATGACGTGGCCATTCTTTGAGGAGTGTTTTCTGGGTCAGTATTTTCCTTATGACTCTCAGGAGAGGAAGCAAGGAGAGTTTGACCGTTTGGTGCAGGTCTCGTTGTCTGTCGACGAGTACCTGGCCAAGTTTAATGAGCTGGTCAAGTTCGCTCATTTCCGCATGGCGAGACCGACTCCTGTTTTTCTTGCTGCTAAGTTCCGGAGGGGACTTAATGAGGACATTGCCGGACATCTTGCTGGTTCTGCTTCGAGAGACTTCAGAGCTTTAGTACAGCAGTGCCGCGACATTGAGGACTACTGCCGGGCGAGTCAGGCCAAGAAGGCCAAGATTGAGGTGCCACAGGGAACTGGCGGTTCCGCTTCCTGGAGAGACAGGAAGCTTGGAAATAAAGGCAAGGGCAAACAGTTGGCGGCTAAGCAAGCGCCAAACCAGTTTAAAAAGACTTCTACTCAGGGGAACACAGCTAGACCTCCTGCTCCCAGATGCTCGGGATGCGGGAAGTCACACTTTGGGCCGTGTTCTACCGGTCAGTTGATTTGCTTCCAGTGTGGCAAGGAGGGTCACTATTCCAGAGTTTGCCCGACGGCGAGAGTTGCTGCAGTGCAGGCTGTGCCATTGCAGATGGTTCCTACTGGGGCACCAGCCGTGCCACCTACTACGGGGCGTGTGTATACTTTGGATCGTCAGCAGTCGGACAGAGCTCCGAACCTTGTCAGAGGTACTGTTACCATTGGTGGTTCAGCTATTGATGTGCTTTTTGATTCCGGGGCAACGCACTCTTTTGTTGCTACCCCTATTGCTGTGGGGCTTGAGTTGCCCAGTGATGTGCTTTCTCCACCGATGCGGGTGACCACCGCCACCGGAGAAAAATGTTTGACCTCCACTGTTCATCGCGATGTAGCGTTTCAGTGGGATGGCCGTGACTTCTCGATAGATCTGATAGGATTGCCGATGGCCAACCTGGACATTATTCTGGGCATGGATTGGTTGTCCAGAAACTGTGCATTGATTGACTGCTGTGCCAAGAGAGTGGTGATGTCTCCGTGTGGGTCCACAGCCAGTTCCTCACCGTTCATTTCAGTCTTGCAGGCGAGGAGGGCCTTGAGAGCAGGGGCATTTGGCTATGTCATGTTAGGAGGTTTGGTGAGTGGGACACAAGAGGATCTCACTGGCATTCCTGTGGTGAGGGAATTCCTCGAGGTGTTTCCCGAGGAGATTCCTGAGTTTCCACCGCAGAGGGAGATAGAGTTCTCCATAGACTTATTGCCTGGTGTGGGGCCTATATCGTTGGCTCCATACCGGATGTCGCCACCAGAGTTGGCGGAGCTGAAGAAGCATATTGAGGAGCTTTCAGCGAAAGATTTCATATGGCCGAGTGTGTCTCCCTGGGGAGCACCGGTCATTTTTGTAAAAAAGAAAGATGGGACGATGCGGTTGTGCACCGACTACAGACAGTTGAACAAGGTGACAATCAAGAACAAGTATCCCCTTCCACGCATTGATGATTTGCTGGATCAGCTCAGGGGTGCTTGCGTGTATTCCAAGATTGATCTCCGGTCCGGTTACCATCAGATACGGGTAAAGCCGGAGGATGTCCCAAAGACAGCGTTTCGCTCGAGGTACGGGCATTATGAGACTTGGTGATCCCTTTTGGACTCACAAATGCACCCGCAGTGTTCATGGACTACATGAACAGGATCTTCCAGCCGTACCTGGATCAGTTTGTGATCGTCTTCATTGACGACATCTTAATTTACTCCAAGACGGAGGAGGAGCATGCTGAGCACTTGACGATTGTTTTGCAAGTGTTGAAAGAGAAAAAGCTATATGCTAAGCCGTCAAAATGTGAGTTTTGGCTCAAGGCGGTGAAATTTCTGGGTCATGTGATTTCCGCTGATGGAGTTGCAGTTGATCCTAACAAGATTGAGGCCGTGATGGACTGGGAGAGGCCCAAGACGGTTACAGAAGTGAGAAGCTTCTTGGGTTTGGCAGGGTACTATAGGAGGTTCATAGAGGGATTCTCCAAGATGGTGCTACCGATGACTCGCCTTACCCGAAAGGAGACTCCATTCGTGTGGACACATGAGTATGAGGAGTGCTTCCAGGAGTTGAAGGAGAGACTGACTACTACTCCTGTGTTAGTCCTTCCTGATCCTGCGAAACAGTTTGAGTTATACTACGATGCCTCTGGAAAGGGGCTAGGCTGTGTGTTGATGCAGAAAGGGAAAGCTGTTGCCTATGCTTCAAGACAGTTGAAACCTCATGAGGAGAACTACCCGACTCACGACTTGGAGTTGGCAGCCATTGTTTTTGCTATCAAGATTTGGAAGCATTACCTGTTTGGCATGAAGTTTGCTGTATTCAGTGATCACAAGAGCCTGAAGTATCTGTTTGACCAGAAGGAGTTGAACATGAGACAGCGAAGATGGATGGAGTTCTTGAAGGACTACGACTTTGAGTTGAGGTACCATCCTGGCAAGGCCAATGTGGTAGCCGATGCTTTGAGTCGGAAATCCGTGAGCTTATCCAGCTTGATGATGAGTGACTATGAGGTGATCGAAAAGTTCAGAGACTTGAGAGTGAACTCCTCTTTGGGGGCGCACTACTCGAAATGGAAACGGCAGAAGTGATTAATGAGCTGATGGAAAAGATTAAAGAGGCGCAAGTGCAAAGAGAGTGCCTTGATTATGTGAAGAACCAGGACGGTGTGTCTTGGAACGAGGATGGATTGCTGCTGTTCCAGAAGAGGATTGTTATTCCTCGAGGGCCATTGACCGAAGAGGTTATGGCAGAGGCTCATAAGGGCCAGTTTACTATCCACCCTGGTGCCACGAAAATGTACCAGGACTTAAAGAGAAATTTTTGGTGGCCGGGCATGAAGAAGGACATAGCGGTCTACGTGTCCAAATGCCTTATTTGTCAGAAAGTGAAAATTGAGCACCAGAAACCGTCTGGTAAACTTCAACCTCTTGAAATACCACAGTGGAAATGGGAGAGTATTTCCATGGACTTCGTGGTGGGATTGCCTAAGACTCAGGCTGGTTGTGACTCTATCTGGGTCATTGTGGACAGATTAACCAAGTCTGCCCATTTTCTTCCAGTGAAGGTGAGCTTCACTACAGAGCAGTTGGCCAAGCTATATGTCCGCGAGATTGTGAGGCTTCACGGGGTGCCCGAGAGTATCATCAGTGATAGGGACCCGAAGTTCACATCTCGGTTCTGGGAGGCGCTGCAGGAGGCTTTTGGTACGCAGTTGAGATTGAGTACCGCCTATCACCCTCAGACTGACGGACAGACTGAGCGGACCATCCAGACATTGGAGGACATGTTGAGAGCTTGCACGTTGGAGCAGGGCTCTGCATGGGATAGGTACCTTCCGTTGGTAGAATTCTCGTACAACAACAGTTTTCATGCTAGCCTGGGCATGGCACCCTACGAGGCGCTGTATGGTAGGAAGTGTCGGACTCCTACCTGCTGGTCTGAGGTTGGAGATAAAGAGCTTTTTGGCTTGGACTTTGTCCAAGATACTACCCAGCAGATCCAGATGATCAGGGAAAAGTTGAAGCAGGCGCAGAATCGCCAGAAAAGCTACTATGATGTCAAGCATCGACCACTGGAGTTCAGTGAGGGTGAGCACGTGTTTGTGAAACTTTCACCTGTCACCGGTGTTGGACGGGCACTCGGAGTGAGGAAGTTGAGCCCTCGGTTCATTGGGCCCTACCAGATCCTTGGTAGAGTAGGACCTGTTGCCTATCGACTTGCCTTACCCCCGAACCTAGCCAACATCCACGACGTGTTTCACGTGTCTCAGCTTCGGAGGTACATAGCAGATCCTTCGCACGTGGTGCAGCCGGATGATGTGGAGGTTCGGGAGAACCTAAAGACTCCCGTCGGACCACTCAAGATTCTTGATCGAGGCGAGAAGCAGCTTAGAAGCAAGACTATTCCGATGGTCAAGGTGCAGTGGACTGGGCGTAGTCCCGAGGAGTGCACGTGGGAGCGAGAGGATGAGCTTCTCCGACAGTATCCCGACTTTTGAGACAGGTATATTCTGATTTTGAGGACAAAATCCTTAAAAAGGTGGGGTGAATGTAAGAACCCGCACCGCTAATTAAGGTAATTAGTGAATTAATTATGATAATTAGGAAATAATTCCATAATTGACCTTAATAATTATTATTGGGCTTAAATAATTATAATGAATGAGTAAAAATGCTGAAAGTCGCTTTTCGAAAGAAAAGCGCAGATACCGGTTCTGCTACCCGGTATAAATGTGTACCGGAAAAGTATCCCGGAAAATTATAACGAATGCATGATAATTACTAGAATATTATGTAGGACTTGTAAAACAGTTTCAAGTCAAAATAATGTAATCTGATGCCAGAACTGATACTGGCTATGGAAAAGCGCGTACCGGAAAGGTGCTCCGAAAAATAAAATAAAAATATGACAAATCTTAGAAAAATGTCTAGGTCTAGATTCCAAAGTTTGGGATCAAGATCTTTTGCGTTGCTATTAAGGCTAATACTGCGCGATATGGCTTAAGTGGCTATATATGCTAAATGGAACAAGTTTCTAGGTCAAAATATGCAGCCTCCTACGTGATTGGTGTTGGTGTTTGAGCTCTCTTTGCTGCACCTCCACCCTTTGTGCTCCTTTGCCCTCCTTCTTCATTCTTTGGCCAAGTTATCACCTTTCATGCTTGTTCCATCACTTTAAACACTTGGTGAGGGTGAGAGTGAGCCTTGGGACTACATTGTTGGTCTCATTCTGAGTTGAGAAGACTGTTTTGGTTGAGGGGGTGAGGCTGAGTTTGTGTCATGAAGGGAAGAAGCTCCAAGTAGCTTTCTTGGTGAAGAAAGAACTCACCTTGCTACTTCATTTTCGTTCTTCCTCAAAGACAGAATCTAGGAGCTTCAGAGAGGGCTTCATATCTCTGTCCATTTCTGTCTTAAGCCTTGGGGTAAGTTACCTCACCATGATCATGAGTTTATTTTTCTTAAAAGTGGTGTCTTGGCATATAAAAGGTTAAAATGAGGTAACCAACACCTAAGTGAACTTGTATATGCTTAAAAATGGATCCTTGGTCGTGTACAAGTGTTAAAAGTTGAACCTTTGGACTGGATATTCACGAAATGCAGAAACTGCATTCTGTCGTGAGATATCCGGATATTGGTCGAGCAGATATCCGGATATCCATATCCGGATATGGTATCCGGATATTGATATCCGGATGTGGGATCTGGGTATCCGGATATGGTATATCCGGATATGGCCAGTGTGATATCCGGATATGGCATATCCTGATATGTCCCTTGTGATATCCGGATATCCTGGGATTTCGCAGAACAATAGCTGTGCTGTGTGAACAGTATGCTATTGGGGGTTTGTGGACCCTAGATTAAGGAAGTTGAACTTCTGTAATTAATGAACTAAGTCAGAATCATATGATTAAGGGCTTATGGCTTTGTTGGAAGCCTTAAGATGTAAAACGTAAAGGAAAGGCGTAGTCTTTAAGTTGTATGCTTGTGATGCATAAATATTGATGTATTATTGGCCCGTATCAGATTGTGATACTGCTGTGTTTGGACGTAAGAGAGGTTGGACTCTTGGCTTGGATAGCTAGCTTGCAAGGTAAGCTTTCATGTCCTCGGTTTAGCCATTTTGTGGTTCCACCATGTCCCATGGGGATGTGGTTTATGCATGTTGTGTTAAATGCTTTGATGTTTTGGAAATGCTGTTGAGCTATTATATGCAATGTGCTTATATGATACGCATGTGGTGTCCACCTATACGGTAAGCTTGAGTATGTAGTACATACAAGATGGTGAGGCTGTGGGTGAGGTGCAAGCGGTGTTCCTTGTACTCATGTGGGTTTAGACGTATTCCTGCATTTCTCTGGCCAATAGATTTGATAAACACACATGGCATGACTGCTGCATCGCATAGTTTTGGAACTTATATTGTAAATACTGTTTTTGAACTTATATTACACATGTAAGTGAGCTTGGGGTGGAAGATCCTTGAGGACCCCTTGTCTTACTGAGATTTCTTGTTTAGAGATCTCACCCCACGTTTGGGGACGCTTATTTCAGGTTCAGGTAATGTTGAGGGCTCAGGTGGCAGGAGGCCAGAGCTGAGTTAGACTTAGCTGTATTTTGCTGACATGATGGATGATGATTATTTGACTGTTGCTTATGTTTTCTGTTATGATTACATTGAGACTGTTGTTGGGCATTGTGCCTTATTTGGTGAGCATGGGGTTTGTCCATGCCACATGGTTTTGTTATTGTCTTTTGATTGATGTTGTAATTAAAGTATCAGGATTTTGACCCAGGCTATGTGTTGTAGTCCTGTGGCTTTAGATACTCACATTATATTTATATATGAGGTATTTCAGTTAGTTGTCTTGCAATTTACATACAGGCAGTATTTTATGAAATTGATTAAGTAATCAAGTTGGCTAAGGTTAATGACGTCATAATTGAATTAAAGAAAAAGTTATTCCGCATTTTAATTAAGCGTGGCTTAATACGATAGTATGTTAACAATCCGGGTTAATACGGGCTGTTACACAGAGCACCTAAGCAGGCAGCATAGGAAGAATTATAATGTTATTAAATATTTTTTAATTTTACTAAAAATATATATGTTTTTTGGGAATAATATCTGTCATTTTAAAGGATATAGCCTTATATCATTTTAGATCATAACCGTTGATTTCCGTCCATCAACGGTTATAATCTATTGGGTCAAAATTATTAATTAATAAATTTGACCCATTAAGTTGACCGAATAGATTATAACCGTTGATGGACGGAAATCAACGATTAGGCTCTAAAATGATATAGGTTATATCCTTTAAAATGATAGATATTTTTCACATATTTTTTATATAAGTGAAAATTGAACACATAAGCTAATATAATTTACCCAAATCTTTTACCAAAAATATTTTAAGTTTTAAATAGAGAAAAATTATAAATTGTAGCCCGGGTCAAATTACAATTTTAACCCGACTAAATTATATTTAATTATATAATTATACGTATAATTTGTTAAAATTTAACCGGGAGAATGCCACACCCACGCATGGCTCCACTACTAAGTTTTGCGCTTGCCGACTCAAGTGATTATTTGTACAACAATTTTTATTTATAATTTTTGAGAAGTATTTCAGTTTTTGCAATAGAATATTTTTTTCTATCACTCTCGTATACAAATAAGTAAATTCTATTATAACAACAAAAAAAGCTAATGAATCATAATAGAACATACTTACTTTTATATAAATATATTAGAGAAAAAATTTATCCAACAAAAATAAAAATATTAAACCCTTTCTTTTTATAATGTATATGAGCAACAATTTAAGTAAATCTTCAAAGCTGAGTCATAATCGCAACTTCTTTTTTATTTTTTTTAATATACTACCATTTGAGGTGAATCAACTCGTGTATTTAATAAGAACTAATTTTTCTCCAACTACTCAATCAGTGTTGTCAAATCAAATGTGTATAATCACAACTTCTTTTTACATCTTGAAAAAAAATAATAAAAAAAAACTAGTTTTGCTAACAATGATATTGATGCTAAATTTCTTGCAAAGGATCAAAATGAACAAAAATAAATACATGGAAAATTGGCAATGATAAAAAGTTCCCCCATTACCCGTTTATTATCCATGCCACATATATAAAGAAGGGGTGAAAGGCCTTTGGATGAACCTTATCTTACAATGTTAATGATATTACATCTCAGCAACCTTAACCCCAAAATTAATATGTTAAAATAGCATGCCATTCTTGCTGAGAACGAGGTATTGCTATTAAACTAACTTATCTGATAATAGTTAACATATTCTTATTAAGATTCTAGTTGTTACAATTGGTGAATCTTGTTTTATTCAGTTTTCCTAACTGTGATCTGGGACAGTCCCAAAGACCATATTTTAATATGTTTTGAGGCATCAATAACACTGTTTAAAGCAGAAGAAAAGTCCTTTAGGCATGTCTTCCATATTGGCTTTCGGGGTTTCTCCAGAGTCATCTCTTCTAGCCATTAATGCACTTGTACCAGGAGACTCTGGTGGCAATACTGCATTCTCAGATGAAGCCATCCGCAGCAGAGGAACAACTGGCTCTGGTGGTGAAATTGTAGAGAGATATCGAAGGAGCATCTCTATGATTTGACTAAAATTTGGTCGATCATTTGGATCCTCTTTCCAACATGAAGTTACAATATGAGCTAAATCCTCAGGAAGGACTTCAGCACTGGGCCTTGTATTCTGAAATAATTAAATATTTGTGTCATGAATCCTAAGTAAAATCCAAGAATAACATTTACAGCACCATATTCAGTGGTAAGCACAAGTAATATTATGATTATAGTCAGATAAAGATCAGAGATGAATGAGAATAAAAACTAGAGAATTATAATAACCCAATGACAACAGCTTACGAGGTAAAGTTGTCCATGAGGTATCAAGTATCTGAAATGTCACAATTAAACTAGACCCAGTAGTGGTAGAGCATTTCTCCCCAAAAAAAAAATGAAGGGGTCCTTTTCTGAAGTCTGATCATCAAAATGTTGCGAGTAAAGTCCCTTTTGGGTCCCTAACAAAAGACACGGTTCTCAATTTAGTTCCTTACAAAACAAAATTAATCGGCTGGTCCCTATGAAATTCAAAGTAGACTTATTTTAGTCTTTTTGAGGGACTAATGTGAGTCTTTTTTGAATTTGTGAGGGACCACGATTTTAAGTAAATGGGTCCACTCTGAATTTCTTAGGAACCTCTAGACTAATTTTTTTTTGTAAGAGATTAAAATGAGGACCATGTTTTTTGTTAGGGACCAAAAAGGAACTTTACTCAAATGTTGCATATTTGGACACTGGTCATATTTAAATAGAAACTCTAGCACTTGCAACTTTCAAGGAAAATTCTCAATTTCTTTACTACGATAAATATAATATATAATATGGCAAGCAGAAGTAGCAGTCCGAATTCAAAGGTTAAATATGTTTACGTAAGTGTCAAGAAATCACAATCCCTTCCAAAATGGCAAAATGTGACTTCACAGTGTAACTATTCTACTATTGGAATGAGGTTAGCTAGTGGCCATAAATTGTGAAAGTATGATCACATTAAGCAGAATTAACTATCAAGTAAACATCAGAATGTCATTTACCTTAAAAGCAGCTGCATATGCTGCCTGTAGATTAGACATGCCTTCAAAGGGCAACTTGTTATGGATGAGCTCCCACAACACAATTGCAAAGCTGTAGGCATACACCTTATTGTTGTAATGCTTCTTCTCACCTTGTCTTAGAGTAACAGTGCTGTAAAGCTGCCACCAAACAGGAAAGTAATGATAAATTACTTAATATGGCACAACCCATCTAGGAAATCAATAAATGTTCAAAGTTTCGGCAATTAGGAAGTACTTCTGGAGCCATCCAACGATATGTTCCCGTTTCAGCAGTCATCATCTCTGTTAAGGACTCTTCTCTGTCTAGACCAAAATTAGCAAGTTTAACTGTCTTATGATCTGCTGTCATTTACCTTAAAAGCAACATAGCAACCTCTCGGGAAAACCGAGCCTCTCTCCTTGAAATCTCTTCTGGGGTTTCTCCCTTGTTAATATAATCTTAACAGCAACATTCTGATTTTTATATCTGCAATCAGAAAATCCAACAAGAACAACTCAACATGTCAGCAAATACTCTTATCTAATGGATGTAGAATGTGTATTTGTCCAAACAGATTAGTCCAAACCGTGACTCTGAAATTTGATATAAATCTAAATGAAAGTGCTGACTTAGAAATCAAAACAAACTTTTGAGTTAAATCTTATAAAAAAGAATTAGAACTTTTTATGATAGAAGGATTCTGTAACATCCTGCATAATTAGTAAAATACATAAGTACTATATGTTATAGATGTATGTGTAGATTTCGGATTTATGGTTTATGTGTGATGGCTTGCGAATTGTTGATCTTATCCTTGGATAAGACTAAGGTAAGTATTTAAATTAAATCATAGGAGGATACATATGTAGACATGTGAAATTTATTAAAATCATATGAGTAATTTGAGTGTGTGTTAGAAGGCTTTAGTGTTTTTGGACTTTGGATGTGGGCTAGTGTGTGTGGACTTGTCACTATTGGACTTGTGTGATTGGGTTCTTTGTGTGTGTGTGGCCATTGGCCCAAGGAGGCTTTTGGATCAAGCTAGTTCAGCCCAAAGTTAAACCCACACATAATTCCCTAAGCCTTGTCCAACAAGGTTGTTTGTGTACCAAGGAACCTTCACTTGACTTGATGTATTCTCTCACTCTTCTCATGCGCAAAAAGAGAGTAAATGGGACTTGGTAAATTTGCCAATTTGTTCCCTTGCTAAACCGCCACCTCACACCTAGCTTGTGCATCATTTGGATTCAACTTCATTGCATGGAAGACACATGTACTCCTTAGCATCATTTTGGGCTACATACACCTCACTTTAGGCGCACATGGAGGGGCATAGATCAGATTTCCTTATGACACAAATCTGCCCTTGAGTGTTGACTTGGAGAACCACCTTACACCTCCCATCATGAGGCTGAATTGTGCAGATTTTTGCATGCTTTTGGCAGTCCATCATGAGCCAAATCTGTCCTTGCTTCCTCATGCAACCAAAGTAGGATTTTTGGACTGCACTTCCCCCCATCATGTGCGCACAAGAGCACCTCCAAAGCAGATTTTTGGCTGCCACAAAGCTGTCTTGCTTGTGGACTTAGTGAACCTCCTAGCATGTGCTCTTGATGCACCTCCTTTCCACTCCATCTTGTGCGCCTAGCTTGCTTGTTGGTGTTTAAAATTCTGACTTAAGTGGCATAACTCAGATCTGAACCTATCCTTTTCACTCCTTGCATGTGCATAGAGTAACTAAGAAGCAAACCCTTGCTTGTTCAAACCTATTGTGCAGTCCCACTCTTACAAGCAACCAGAATTTTCATGATGCTTCATCATTGCAACCTTTCCTCCCTTCTTCCTTAAGATGTGCGCACAAGAGGCCTTCCTCACCTTGCACAAGTTCAGCCAACATCTCTCCCTCATTCCCTCACTCCTATCCGAACTTACTAGCACCCTTGGAGCAAGAAGACTAAGCTAACTCACCCTCCCTCACACTCTCACAGCCGTGGCATTAGACATCAAACAAGTGCAACCTTTTCTCCTCACTTTCCCTCACTGTCCAGCTTTGTTCCTCACACTTGGAAGCTGTCCAAGATTGTCCTCCTCACCATTTATGCGCATAGATCATCTCCTAGGAAGTGTGGACTTGTTGTGTAGAAGGTGTGGTGTGTGAGCTAGAAGTGTGTACTACAAGAGGTAAGCCTTGAACTTAGACCTCTTTCATGGTGTGTAATAATGTGTGTTCTTGAATGTCCCCTTGAATATGTGTTGTTTTGGATTCTTGAATGAGTATGGTTAAAGTATAAGGATGGAGCTATTTTATGATGACTTGTATGCTTGAGTTATAGAATGAAAATCTCATGGTTATGCTTAAGATATATGCCACTGTTTGCTAAGCGGAATTAGAGTCGTTAACGTCACATGAGCTAACAAAATTCTTATTCTAAGTACAAACCCGTAAGACGTTTCGAGTTTCTTATAACTTCTGTTGGGACGATAAAAAATATTTCAAGTGATTTAGAAAGAGCACGTTTGGGGCTTCGCGTGCATATAAAATAATAGTAAATCAGAGTTCGTTTGCTCATAAAAACACCACCCGTAAGGTGCACTGTAAAAATTTCAGCACTTAAGTCTTTCAAAAATCCCTTTCACAAACGTTTTCCAAAAATAGCCGCTGTTCGTAAAGTTCAAGATAAAATAGAAGATGATAAAGTCTACAGTCATCCAAGAGTACCAAAATATTAAACATTACAGTCATCCAATCAATCAAACAGCAACAGTGATAATCCATGCATCAGCAAGCAACAGCCAAACATCACGCCCTCAAATGCTTTTACGTCCTCCTGCCATTTATGAAAATAGCAGCCCCAAAGGGGTGAGAATAATCCCAGTAGTGTGGCAACAAAACCAGTAACATAACAGTATTAACTAGGCATAAAATCATAAACAGTCACTTCAACATATCCTTGTTCCTTTTCCTTTTTCCTTTTCATCATATTCATATATATAGCGCATATAACGCCTTTCCTTTTCATCATATTCATATATTGCGTATATAACGCCCTTTCCTTTGCGCTTTTAGCACCGTCGTGCGCGCACTTCACAGTGGAATCAAATATACCCTTGGCACCTGAGCTCCATGTGGATTCCAACTGTGGGCCTATGCGGACTGATGCCAAGTGTCCCATACCCCGGTACCTTGGGGATGCCTATATGATGCTTGCTCAAACACATGGTCCTGTACATAACTATTCTAAAACAAGGCCTATATGATCTTGATACATGCATGTCATGCTATGCTTTCACAAGTAAATACATAAGAGCTATGACTATAAGTATCACTCGCACGAATGGTAGAGGCGTAGGGGTCAAGTTCTCTCTTCTCCCACATCACTGCCTTGTTTCACAGCTTCTTTCTCACTAATGGTGCCCAGTGCTAATTTACCACTATGAGATTTGTAAGACTGTAGACCCCCGTGTTTAAACCTTAATTAGCTCCAACTCTACTTTCCAAGGCAATAACTAGATCTACTTAAGTAAGTGGCCTATGCCTAAATGAATAGTCAGGTTTTGCTACTCAAACAGATTAACCCTTAATGCAAGTAAGTAATATAGTAGAGTTAGTAAAGATTAACAGTTCCTACTACCCAGTTATATACTACAGTTCCAGTATACAAGAGGTCATAATTCACAAGATAGGTATGGAACACTGTCATTATCTAGAGATAGCTTATCATCATCCATGACTTAAAATATCACAAAGCTTTCACATCAAATATAAGCATATAAACTTCGCTGATAATTCACTGGAACAATGTTAATAATTCACCGTATATTCAAGTAACAATTCACTATTCCACACTTAGTGTTCAGACCCATGGGTACCCTGTGATAACCATGATTATGCACACACAAACTGCGCGATAGTGAGTTGATCAGGCTCACTACCTAGCAAAAGGATGGGCACAGTCATGTTTAATACAGTGTACTACCGGTATCATCGCACCGCCAATCCAGGTAATTCAACCAGTAACCCATTCACAACAAAGCTCAAACAGAATAATGTAGCAGTTAGCCGGTCAATCAAGCAACAATCATTCAACAAACAGCACACAATTCATCCAAAAACAAACACCATGAACCGGAACTGCTCTGATACCAATTTCTTGTAACGCCTGGCAACTTGCAAGGATTAACGACTGTCCCCACACACTAACACGAGACTTTTCAGCGTGCTTTGTCCTCACTCGCACACTTCCCGGGAAAACTTCCCAGGAGGTCACCCATCCCAGAATTGCTCCAAGTCAAGCACGCTTAACTGTGGAGTTCTTCCGATCCGGGCTACCGAAAAGTAGATGCATCTTGTTAGTATAGGTAGTACCAATTAATTCTTATAAGCCATTCCCAACTGTACTGTCCCATACCAGCACAGTCTCTGGAATCCCTCTCTTTCCGGTGTTATTCGATTCATTCATGTACCCCCGTCGCTGGAAGCCTGCCAGGAGCCGCTCCTTGTCCGTGCCCTTGCGCACCGGCGATCACACCCCGCCCTCGTCAGCGCCCGGGATGTTACATGCCCACCAGCTTCCGCCTGGTTCGTCCTCGAACCACACCGTACTGGATGAGAGGCCCTGCTCTGATACCACTTGTAACGCCTGGCAACTTGCAAGGATTAACGACTGTCCCCACACACTAACACGAGACTTTTCAGCGTGCTTTGTCCTCGCTCGCACACTTCCCGGGAAAACTTCCCAGGAGGTCACCCATCCCAGAATTGCTCCAAGTCAAGCACGCTTAACTGTGGAGTTCTTCCGATCCGGGCTACCGAAAAGTAGATGCATCTTGTTAGTATAGGTAGTACCAATTAATTCTTATAAGCCATTCCCAACTGTACTGTCCCATACCAGCACAGTCTCTGGAATCCCTCTCTTTCCGGTGTTATTCGATTCATTCATGTACCCCCGTCGCTGGAAGCCTGCCAGGAGCCGCTCCTTGTCCGTGCCCTTGCGCACCGGCGATCACTCCCCGCCCTCGTCAGCGCCCGGGATGTTACATGAAAGGTGCAGGAGATGAGAATTGAACCCACGACCGCCAATTTAGAAAGAAATTAATATACCAACTAAACTAATGAATAACCCACAGGTCGTTACACTAATTGGCAACCCATCGCACAAGTTAAGGACTAATTGGTATCAGAGCAGTTTGGTCCATGGATTTGCTTGTGTTTGATTGAATTGATTGTTGATTGTGTTTATCTGCTGATTGACTGTCTAAATGTGCTATAGTTTAAGTATATGTTAGCTAGTGTAGTTAGATTGTTAGGACCGTTCTGTGATAAGACACGGATGCATAGTTAACTTGTCCGAATTGAACCCGAGTACCTACTTGGGACTGCTGCCATGAATAACTTGCGGTGAGCCTGATCAACTCATTTCCTGATATTGTGAGTGCAGAATCATGGCAGGTGGTCGCGGTTCAACTCGGGGAAGGTCTGGCGATGCGGAAGAGGATCTTATCACTACCATTGGGGGACTGGCAACGTTTATCCAGAATATGAGCCAAGAATGGCGCGACCATAGGCAACAGAATCAGAACCAACCCCCACTGCATGAAAATGCAGAAGAAATTTCCCGTCGGAGGTTGAAAGACTTCCGCAACTTCCAACCACCTACCTTTGAGGGTGAAGACAACCCCGAGGCTGTAGCGAAGTGGCTGCAGATGATCGAGCATATCTTCGAACGTATGGCATGCCCGGAAGCGCAGAAGACTGATTACGCGTCGTACCAGCTGATGGGAGAAGCTTTAACATGGTGGACTGGTGCGAGGGCTCTGCTGAGAGCTCAGGACGTTGAACTGACGTGGGCCGTATTCAGAAAAGTATTTTTGGATAAGTATTTTCCTAAGGCAATGAGAAGAATGAAGCACACTGAACTGCTGTCACTCAGGCAGGATAACATGACGGTTAATGAGTACATTGCAAAATTTGGGCAGCTGATCGAGTACGCCAATTTTGACCGGAACATTTATGATGAAGAATGGCAGGTGGAGAAGTTCGAAAGCGGATTACATCCGGAAATCCGTAAACTCATTTTGACGACGGCTAATCGTACACTTCCAGAACTCATCAACCAGAGTCGTCAGGCAGAAGGAATCATTAATGAGGCCAAGAACTTGAACAAGCCACCAACACAATTCCACGGAGGAAACCGAGCAGGCAGATTCTTCAGGACGACACCTGGTAGGGGTCGAGGCAGAGGTACGCAGTTGCAGGCGCGGCCTGGAAATTTTAAAAGAAACTATGCTGTGGGTCAATCGTCGACTGGACGACAGGGCGCGACTGTTTGTGCTACATGTGGAAAGAATCACCTTGGAGTCTGTCGCAAGAACAACAATGCATGTTTCAGATGTGGCCAGCAAGGACATTTTGCTTACAAATGCCCCCAGAACGCTGAACAACAGCCTACGCAAGCACGGGTGTTCACCTTGGATGCAAATGAAGCGCAGAAGTTTCCCAACCTGATCAAAGGTAATGTCACTTTAAATGGTCACCCTATTTCTGTTATCTTTGATTCTGGAGCGTCTGGCTCTTTTATGGCAAAGCATACTTCCTTGAGAATGGGCATCACCCCAACCCCGTTACCTTATGAGTTACACATCAGCACACCTACTGGAGGATCGTGCACAGCCTCAGAGATCTGCAGCGGTGTTATCTTGCAGTATGAAGGGAACACGTATACAGTTAACTTGGTGGTCCTGCCGGTATTCAACTTCGATGTGATTATCGGTATGGAGTGGTTGACGGAAAACGGGATAACATTGGACTGTCGAGCGGGGAAAGTCGTTGTTCCTGCGAAAGATGGTAATTTTCAACCTTTCTCTCTCATTTCGTTATTGCAAGTTAGAAAAGAGCTCCGCAAGGGAGCAGCAGGGTATCTTTTGTCGATCGAGGCTGAGACCTCGGTTGACAATCAAATTCAGAATGTACCAGTAGTTAGAGAATTCGAGGAGGTATTCCCGGATGAAATCCCTCGATTGCCTCCTCATAGGGAAATAGAATTTTCTATCGAACTTGTTCCTGGAGTTGGACCAATCTCCATTGCCCCGTATCGTATGGCGCCGTTGGAACTTCGCGAGTTGAAGAAGCAGATAGAAGAGCTTTTGGCCAAGGAATTTATCAGACCGAGTACTTCTCCATGGGGTGCTCCAGCCATCTTGATTAAGAAGAAGGATGGAAGTTTACGTCTGTGTGTAGATTACCGCCAGCTGAACAAAGTAACGGTGAAGAATAAGTATCCGCTACCGAGGATCGACGATTTGATGGACCAGCTGAGAGAAGCCAGAGTCTTTTCCAAGATAGATTTACGATCGGGATACCATCAGATCCGGGTCAAACCGGAGGATATTCCGAAAACCGCTTTTAGGACTCGTTATGGGCACTACGAATATCAGGTGATCCCATTCGGACTTACGAATGCTCCAGCGGTATTCATGGACTACATGAACCGCATCTTCCGCCCCTTTCTTGATCAGTTTGTTATTGTGTTTATCGACGATATCCTGATTTACTCAGCTAATGAAGAGCTGCACGCGGAACATCTGAGGATTGTCTTGCAAATCTTGAAGGAGAAGCAGTTTTACGCGAAATGGTCGAAGTGCGAGTTTTGGCTTAAAGAGGTCCAGTTTCTGGGCCATGTCATTTCATCAGAAGGTATCGCGGTGGACCCCAGCAAGGTTGGAGCTGTCATGAATTGGGAACGTCCCAAGACTGTCACTGAAGTAAGAATTTAGAAGCAAACCCTTTGCTTGTCCAAAAATACTTGTCTGAACCTCACAAGAATCACACCTACATCGGGACTCGGAAGGAGAATGGGAGTAAAGAAGTTAAGTCCACGGTACTTAGGACCGTATCTGATTATGGACCGGATTGGAGAGTCTGCATACCGGTTGGCTTTACCACCCAATCTGTCAGGAATTCACAATGTATTTCATGTGTCGCAACTACGGAGATATCTCTCTGATCCATCTCACGTATTACAGCCGGAAGAAGTGGAACTAAAGGAAAATCTGACTTATCAAGTGCAACCGTTCCAAATTCTTGAAAGATCCGTCAAGCGACTCCGTTCTAAAGAGATTCCTTTGGTGAAAGTATTGTGGAACAACAGATCGGAAGCTTAAACCACTTGGGAGCGCGAGGACGACATTCAGAAACGCTATCTAGAACTGTTTAGCTCTTAAGTAAGTTTATTTTGCAGACAAAATTCCTATTTGGTGGGGAGAGTGTAACATCCCGCATAATTAGTAAAATATATAAGTACTATATGTTATAGATGTAGGTGTAGATTTCGGATTTATGGTTTATGTGTGATGGCTTGCGAATTGTTGATCTTTATCCTTGGATAAGACTAAGGTAAGTATTTAAATTAAATCATAGGAGGACACACATGTAGACATGTGAATTTAATCATATGAGTAATGTAAGTGTGTGTTAGAAGGCTTTAGTGTTTATTGGACTTTGGAAGTGGGCTAGTGTGTGTGTGGGCTTGTCACTTTTGAACTTATGTGATTGGGTTCTTTGTGGGTGTGGCCAATGGCCCAAGGATGGCTTTTGGACCTACTTGTTTCAGCCCAAAGTTGTAACCATTCTTATTTCCCTATGCCTTGTCCAACAAGGTTGTTTGTGTACCAAGGAACTTTCACATGGCTTGATGTATTTTTCCTCCTCTTTCATGCGCAAAAAGAGAGTGATTAGGACTTAGAAATCTGCCAACCTTTCTCATGTATAACCGCCACATCACCTTGCATGTGCAACCTTTGATTTCAACTTCATTGCATGGAGGACACATGTACTCCTTAGCACTATTTTGGGCTGCATTCTTCTTCATCTTAGGCGCACATGGAGCAGATTTTTATGACACAAATCTGTCTTGAGTGTTGACCAAGAGAAACACCTTACACCTTCCATCATGAGGCTGAATTATGCAGATTTTTGCATGCTTTTGGCAGTCCATCATGAGCCAAATCTGCCCCTTGCTTCCACATGCATCAAAAGTAGGGTTTTGGGGCTGCATCTCCATCATCTTATGCGCATAAGGACAGCTCCAAATCAGAGTCTAGGCTGCCACAAACCTGTGCTCATGATGACAACTCCCTCCACTCCACCATGTGCGCAAGACTTGGCTGTTTGTGCAGAAAAATTCTGACTTGGCAGCACCTTATTCAGATCTGAACTCTCCTCTCCTCACTCCTTGCATGTGCATAGTGTATGTTAGAAGCAACCCTTTGCTTGTTCAGCCCAAGTGTGCAGCCCCACTTCTTCAAGCAACCAGAATTTTCATGATGTTTAATCATTGCCACCTCTCCTCACTTTCCCTTTAAGTATGCGCACAAGGAAGGGCTGGCCTCATGTACAAGTGCAGCCAACTTTCCTTCCTCACCTCCTCACTCTCTAACCATGAAAGCATGAGCATTTGGAGCAAGAAACACTAAACCAACTTCATCCTTCTTCCCTCACCTCTCAAACCGTGGCCTTATATACCAAGAGAAGTGTGAGTTTTCCTTCCTTTCCCTCACTGTTCAGCTTTGCTACTCAACCTTGGAAGCTGTCCAAGATTGTCCCTCCTCACCATTTATGCGCATAGATCATCCTAGGAAGTGGGGACTTGTTGTGAAGTAGAGCTAGAAAGGTGTGGTGTGTGAGCAAGAAGTGTGTGCTACAAGAGGTAAGCCTTGAACTTAGACCTCTTTCATGGTGTGTAATCATGTGTGTGCTTGAATGTCTCCTTGAATATGTTTTGCTTTGGATTCTTGATTGAGCATGGTTAAAGTATAAGGATGGAGCTATTTTATGATGACTTGTATGCATGAGTTATAGAATGAAAGTCTCATGGTTATGTTTAAGTTCATGCCACTGTTTTCTTGTATGAATATGCCACTGTTTTGAGGAGAAATATGCCACTGTTTCCCTATGAAGGTGCCACTATTTTGAGGCTAAGAAATGTCACTATTTCGGTTTCACAAGATCACCATTTTGATGCCACTGTTTCTGCACACATATGCCACTGTTTTAGTGCTTCACATGCCACTGTTTCTGCTTAAAATGCTCACTGTTTTATTCCATAATGTGCCACTGTTTCTGCATAAAATGCTCACTGTTTTAATGCCACATATGTCACTGTTTTGCACCAAAAACACTCACTGTTTTAGAAATTAATGAGCCACTGTTTCTGCATAAAATAACCATCATCTTGATGTCCAAACACTACCCTTTATGCCACTGTATTGGTGTCTAAATACTCCCATTTTGCCACTGTTTTGATGATCAAGAATCACTATTTATGCCACTGTTTTAATGTCTAAAAATCATGATTTATATCACTGTTTTGGATGTTCAAATGTATCATTCATGCCACTGTTTTAATGTTCAAAAACCACTCCCTTTGCCACTGTTTTTGATGTGCAAATATCACCACTAATGTCACTGTTTTAATGATTAAATGTTACCATTCATGCCACTGTTTTGATGCACAAATAACACTACTTATGCCACTGTTTTGAGGTTCAAATGCCATTGATTATGTCACTGTTTTAACATCCAAATGCCACTGTTCTGCCACTGATTTAAGGTCCAAAATGTCACTGGTTCTGTTTTAAAACGTTCACTGTTCTGCTGTAAGGTGCTACTGTTTTTCTGTTGTAAAACGTCACTGTTTCTGTCCACTGTAAAACGTCACTGTTTCTGCCCACTGTTTTAAGGGAAACGTCACTGTTTTCGGCTCACTGTTTTAAAGAACAACTCACTGTTTTCTGCTAACTGTTTTAAGAACAAACGTCACTGTTTCCTCCTGTAAAATGCTGCTGTATGCTCACTGTTTTTCTGCTGTAAAACACTGCTGTATGCTCACTGTTTTCCACTGTAAAATGCTGCTGTATGCTCACTGTTTTTCTGCTGTAAAACACTGCTGTATGCTCACTGTTTTCCACTGTAAAACGCTGCTGTATGCTCACTATTTCTGCTGTAAATCGCCGCTGTAAATGATTGGTTGTAATTGATTTAGGTGCGTTTAAGAAGTGAGATACTTCGCTGCTGTTTGGTATTGTTTAAGACACGCAAGGTAAGTGTCAGGCGATATTACCTAATGTGACTATTGACTACTGGTATAAAATTATGACATGATGCTCCATATTCCATAAAAGTATTATGTTCCATTATGATGAAAGGAAACTGCCAAAAATGTGCCGTGATGGCTATATGATTATGAGGTAAAGACGTTATGTGGCAGCATAACGCATATGAAAAGTATATGTGCCGTGATGGCTATATGAAAGGTATATAAGCATGCACCTTACATCATACCGCATTTTTGTACGTTTTGTGTGTGAAAGCATAGCATGGCATGCATGTACCAAGAGCATATAGGTCTTGCTTTTTAGAATAGTTATGTACAGGACCATGTGTTTGAGCAAGCATCATATAGGCATCCCCAAGGTACCGGGGTATGGGACACTTGGCATCAGTCCGCATAGGCCCACAGTTGGAATCCACATGGAGCTCAGGTGCCAAGGGATATTTGATTCCACTGTGAAGTGCGCGCACGACGGTGCTAAAAGCGCAAAGGAAAGGCGTTATATACGCAATATATGAATATGATGAAAAGGAAAAAAGAAAAGGAACAAGGATATGTTGAAGTGACTGTTTATGATTTTGTGCCTAGTTAATACTGTTATATTACTGGTTTTGTTGCCACACTACTGGGATTATTCTCACCCCTTCGGGGCTGCTATTTTTCCAAAATGGCAGGAGGACGTAAAAGCATTTGAAGAAGTGATGTTTTGCTGTTGATTGCTGATGCGTGGACTATCACTGTTGCTGTTTGTTTAATTGGATGACTGTAATGATTAATGTTTTGGTACTCTTGGATGACTGTAGTCTTTATCATCTCTATGTTAGCTTGAACTTTTATGAACAGCGGCTATTTTGGAAAACCTTTGTGAAAAGAATTTAAGTGCTGAAATTTTTACAGTGCACCTTACGGGTGGTGTTTTTATGAGCAAACGAACTCGGATTTACTATTATTTTATATGCACGCGAAGCCCCAAACGTGCTCTTTCTAAATCACTTGAAATATTTTTTATCGTCCAAACAGAAGTTATAATAAATTTTGAAATGCCTTACGTTTTTGTATACTGCTATGATATTCTTTGTTAGCTCTTGTGACGTTAACGACTCTAATTCCGCTTAGCAAACGACTCTCTTGGATGCATACAAGGGAGGGCGTTACACTAATTGGTATCAGAGCAGTTTGGTCCATGGATTTGCTTGTGATTGATTGTATTGATTGTTGATTGTGTTTATCTGCTGATTGACTGTCTAAATGTGCTATAGCTTAAGTATATATTAGCTAGGGTAGTTAGATTGTTTAGACCGTTCTGTGATAAGACTCGGATGCATAGTTAACTTGTCCGAATTGAACCCGAGTACCTACTTGGGACTGCTGCCATGAATAACCTGCGGTGAGCCTGATCAACTCATTTCCTGATATTGTGAGTGCAGAATCATGGCAGGTGGTCGCGGTTCAACTCGGGGAAGGTCTGGCGATGCGGAAGAGGATCTTATCACTACCATTGGGGGACTGGCAACGTTTATCCAGAATATGAGCCAAGAATGGCGCGACCATAGGCAACAGAATCAGAACCAACCCCCACTGCATGAAAATGCAGAAGAAATTGCCCGTCGGAGGTTGAAAGACTTCCGCAACTTCCAACCACCTACCTTTGAGGGTGAAGACAACCCCGAGGCTGCAGCGAAGTGGCTGCAGATGATCGAGCATATTTTCGAACGTATGGCATGCCCGGAAGCGCAGAAGATCGATTACGCGTCGTACCAGCTAATGGGAGAAGCTCTAACATGGTGGACTGGTGCGAGGGCTCTGCTGAGAGCTCAGGATGTGGAACTGACGTGGGCCGTATTCAGACAAGTATTCTTGGATAAGTATTTCCCTAAGGCAATGAGAAGGATGAAACACACTGAACTGCTGTCACTCAGGCAGGATAACATGACGGTTAATGAGTACATTGCAAAATTTGGGCAGCTGATCGAGTACGCCAACTTTGACCGGAACATTTATGATGAAGAATGGCAGGTGGAGAAGTTCGAAAGCGGATTACATCCGGAAATCCGTAAACTCATTTTGACAACGGCTAATCGTACACTTCCAGAACTCATCAACCAGAGTCGTCAGGCAGAAGGAATCATTAATGAGGCCAAGAACTTGAACAAGCCACCAACACAATTCCACGGAGGAAACCGAGCAGGCAGATTCTTCAGGACGGCACCTGGTAGGGGTCGAGGCAGAGGCACGCAGTTGCAGGCGCGGCCTGGAAATTTTAAGAGAAGCTATATTGTGGGTCAATCGTCGACTGGACGTCAGGGCACGACTGTTTGTGCTACATGTGGTCAAGAATCACTTTGGAGTTTGTCGCAAGAACAACAATGCATGTTTCAGATGTGGCCAGCAAGGACATTTTGCTTACAAATGCCCCCAGAACGCTGAACAACAGCCTACGCAAGCACGGGTGTTCACATTGGATGCAAATGAAGCACAGATGTTTCCCAACCTGATCAAAGGTAATGTCACTTTAAATGGTCACCCTATTTTTGTTATCTTTGATTCTGGAGCGTCTGGTTCTTTTATGGCAAAGCATACTGCTATGAGAATAGGCATCACCCCAACCCCGTTGCCTTATGAGTTACACATCAGCACACCTACTGGAGGATCGTGCACAGCCTCAGAGATCTGCAGAGGTGTTACCTTACAGTATGAAGGGAACACGTATACAGTTAACTTGGTGGTCCTACCGGTATTCAATTTTGATGTGATTATCGGTATGGACTGGTTGACGGAAAACAGGATAACATTGGACTGTCGAGCGGGGAAAGTCGTTGTTCCTGCGAAAGATGGTAATTTTCAACCTCTCTCTCTCATTTCGTTATTGCAAGTTAGAAAAGAGCTCCGCAAGGGAGCAGCAGGGTATCTTTTGTCGATCGAGGCTGAGACCTCGGTTGACAATCAAATTCAGAATGTACCGGTAGTTAGAGAATTCGAGGAGGTATTCCCGGATGAAATACCTCGATTGCCTCCTCATAGGGAAATAGAATTTTCTATCGAACTTGTTCCTGGAGTTGGACCAATCTCCATTGCCCCGTATCGTATGGCGCCGTTGGAACTTCGCGAGTTGAAGAAGCAGATAGAAGAGCTTTTGGCCAAGGAATTTATCAGACCGAGTACTTCTCCATGGGGTGCTCCAGCCATCTTGATTAAGAAGAAGGATGGAAGTTTACGTCTGTGTGTAGATTACCGCCAGCTGAACAAAGTAACGGTGAAGAATAAGTATCCGCTACCGAGGATCGACGATTTGTTGGACCAGCCGAGAGGAGCCAGAGTCTTTTCCAAGATAGATTTACGATCGGGATACCATCAAATCCGGGTCAAACCGGAGGATATTCCGAAAACCGCTTTTAGGACTCGTTATGGGCACTACGAATATCAGGTGATCCCATTCGGACTTACGAATGCTCCAGCGGTATTCATGGACTACATGAACCGCATCTTCCGCCCGTTCCTTGATCAGTTTGTTATTGTGTTTATCGACGACATCCTGATTTACTCTACTAATGAAGAGCTGCATGCGGAACATTTGAGGATCGTCTTGCAAATATTGAAAGAGAAGCAGTTGTACGCGAAATGGTCGAAGTGCGAGTTTTGGCTTAAAGAGGTCCAGTTTCTGGGCCATGTCATTGCATCAGAAGGTATCGCGGTGGACCCCAGCAAAGTCGAAGCTGTCATGAATTGGGAACGACCCAAGACTGTCACTGAAGTATGAAGTTTCTTAGGTCTTGCTGGATACTATCGAAGGTTCATCCAGAATTTCTCTCAGATAGTGCAACCTCTTACTCGTCTCACTCGGAAGGATAAGCCTTTTGAGTGGACTGAAGCTTGTGAAGAATGTTTCTTGGAACTAAAGAGCAGATTGACAAGTGCTCCCGTACTCACGATTCCGGACCCTACTCGAAAGTTCGAAGTATACTGCGATGCGTCGCTAAAAGGACTTGGATGCGTGTTGATGCAGGATCGTATGGCGGTAGCTTACGCATCTCGACAACTTAAGCCTCACGAAGAAAATTATCCTACGCACGATTTGGAGTTAGCAGCTATAGTGTTCGCACTTAAAATCTGGAGGCACCACTTGTATGGTTCGCAGTTTGACATGTTCAGCGATCATAAGAGTTTGAAGTACTTGTTCGATCAGAAGGAGTTGAATATGCGGCAGCGACGGTGGATGGAATTTCTGAAGGACTATGATTTTGAACTTAAATACCACCCAGGAAAGGCAAACTTGGTAGCTGACGCCCTGAGTAGGAAGACACTGCACACTGCAACTCTGATGATGGAAGAGCTGAAATTGTTTGAGGCCTTTCGAGACTTGAACTTATCGGTAGACGAGAGAGGGAATAGCATAAGATTGGGAAATATACAGGTGGAGAATGAATTGATCAGTAGAATTAAGGAGGCTCAGAAAGATGAAGAGTTAGTCCGTGATTTGGTTGGCAACCAAGATGTTGTAAAGGATGAGAATGATGTTTGGAGATTTCAAGGACGGCTGGTCGTGCCGAACGAAGTGTTGAAGCAAGAAGTTTTACAGGAGGCTCACAAGGGTAAGTACGTAGTTCATCCTGGATCCACGAAGATGTACCATGATTTGAAGACCTCGTTTTGGTGGCCGGGTATGAAGCGTGATGTTGCTGGGTATGTATCTCGATGCGCCCATAACGAGTCCTAAAAGCGGTTTTCGGAATATCCTCCGGTTTGACCCGGATCTGATGGTATCCCGATCGTAAATCTATCTTGGAAAAGACTCTGGCTCCTCTCAGCTGGTCCATCAAATCGTCGATCCTCGGTAGCGGATACTTATTCTTCACCGTTACTTTGTTCAGCTGGCGGTAATCTACACACAGGCGTAAACTTCCATCCTTCTTCTTAATCAAGATGGCTGGAGCACCCCATGGAGAAGTACTCGGTCTGATAAATTCCTTGGCCAAAAGCTCTTCTATCTGCTTCTTCAACTCGCGAAGTTCCAACGGTGCCATACGATACGGGGCAATGGAGATTGGTCCAACTCCAGGAACAAGTTCGATAGAAAATTCTATTTCCCTATGAGGAGGCAATCGAGGGATTTCATCCGGGAATACCTCCTCGAATTCTCTAACTACTGGTACATTCTGAATTTGATTGTCAACCGAGGTCTCAGCCTCGATCGACAAAAGATACCCTGCTGCTCCCTTGCGGAGCTCTTTTCTAACTTGCAATAACGAAATGAGAGAGAAAGGTTGAAAATTACCATCTTTCGCAGGAACAACGACTTTCCCCGCTCGACAGTCCAATGTTATCCCGTTTTCCGTCAACCAGTCCATACCGATAATCACATCGAAGTTGAATACCGGCAGGACCACCAAGTTAACTGTATATGTGTTCCCTTCATACTGCAAGATAACACCTCTGCAGATCTCTGAGGCTGTGCACGGTCCTCCGGTAGGTGTGCTGATGTGTAACTCATAAGGTAACGGGGTTGGGGTGATGCCTATTCTCAAAGCAGTATGCTTTGCCATAAAAGAGCCAGACGCTCCAGAATCAAAGATAACTGAAATGGGGTGACCATTTAAAATGACATTACCTTTGATCAAGTTGGGAAACTTCTGCGCTTCATTCGCATCCAGTGTGAACACCCGTGCTTGCGTAGGCTGTTGATCAGCGTTCTGGGGGCATTTGTAAGCAAAATGTCCTTGCTGGCCACATCTGAAACATGCATTGTTGTTCTTGCGACAGACTCCCAAGTGATTCTTTCCACATGTAGCACAAACAGTCGCGCCCTGTCGTCCAGTCGACGATTGACCCACAGTATAGTTTCTTTTAAAATTTCCAGGCCGCGCCTGCAACTGCGTGCCTCTGCCTCGACCCCTACCAGGTGCCGTCCTGAAGAATCTGCCTGCTCGGTTTCCTCCGTGGAATTGTGTTGGTGGCTTGTTCAAGTTCTTGGCCTCATTAATGATTCCTTCTGCCTGACGACTCTGGTTGATGAGTTCTGGAAGTGTACGATTAGCCGTCGTCAAAATGAGTTTACGGATTTCCGGATGTAATCCGCTTTCGAACTTCTCCACCTGCCATTCTTCATCATAAATGTTCCGGTCAAAGTTGGCGTACTCGATCAGCTGCCCAAATTTTGCAATGTACTCATTAACCGTCATGTTATCCTGCCTGAGTGACAGCAGTTCAGTGTGCTTCATTCTTCTCATTGCCTTAGGAAAATACTTATCCAAAAATACTTGTCTGAATACGGCCCACGTCAGTTCAACGTCCTGAGCTCTCAGCAGAGCCCTCGCACCAGTCCACCATGTTAAAGCTTCTCCCATCAGCTGGTACGACGCGTAATCAGTCTTCTGCGCTTCCGGGCATGCCATACGTTCGAAAATATGCTCGATCATCTGCAGCCACTTCGCTGCAGCCTCGGGGTTGTCTTCACCCTCAAAGGTAGGTGGTTGGAAGTTGCGGAAGTCTTTCAACCTCCGACGGGCAATTTCTTCTGCATTTTCATGCAGTGGGGGTTGGTTCTGATTCTGTTGCCTATGGTCGCGCCATTCTTGGCTCATATTCTGGATAAACGTTGCCAGTCCCCCAATGGTAGTGATAAGATCCTCTTCCGCATCGCCAGACCTTCCCCGAGTTGAACCGCGACCACCTGCCATGATTCTGCACTCACAATATCAGGAAATGAGTTGATCAGGCTCACCGCAAGTTATTCATGGCAGCAGTCCCAAGTAGGTACTCGGGTTCAATTCGGACAAGTTAACTATGCATTCGTGTCTTATCACAGAACGGTCCTAACAGTCTAACTACACTAGCTAACATATACTTAAACTATAGCACATTTAGACCGTCAATCAGCAGATAAACACAATCAACAATCAATTCAATCAAACACAAGCAAATCCATGGACCAAACTGCTCTGATACCAATTAGTGTAACACCCACTCTTGTATGCATCCAAGAGGGTTGTTTGCTAAATCGTATTAGGGTTGCAGCGGTATGGAACTTCATTAAATGTAAAGCTTTATCAAGTATTATTAATTTGAAACTTGAAAAAGTCCAGGTTTGTTTCTTATAAAAACCATTTGAAAGAAAATGAAATCATTACCAATCATAGGAAATTTCAATTATAAAACCCTTGGCTGAATTTTCTATACTTTTCAGAAAAACCTTGCTGTCTTATAAAATCTGTATAAAATCGAATTTAGGTGCGATAAAAAAAATATTCCAAGCTTCTGTAAAACTAGACATCTGGGGCATCGCGTACATATAAGTTATGCGCGATTCGGAGATGAATAGCCCCACGGAACAGGACACGTAAAACGCTTGTGAATCCTGTCCGTTTTCTGGAAAACAGTCTGTATGGCGAAGCTTACAAAATTCCGTACAGATTTCGTATAAAAATGAAACCTGCACAGTTTGAAAGTACATTCCCAGGGCTTCGCGTGCATATAAAATAATAGTAAATCGGAGTTCGTTTGCCCCTTGAAACCTGACACGTAAAGTGATCGTAAAACTGGTAAAAAATTTTCAGCACTTAGTTAAACGTTCAAAATTCTCTTTGCAAAACGTTTTTCTGATTTTTCCAAAACAGCCGCTGTTCATAAAGGTTCAAGGTAAAATAGAGATGATAAAGTCTACAGTCATCCAAGAGTACCAAAATATAAAGCATTACAGTCATCCAACAATCAAACAGTAACAGCAAAAGTCCATGCATCAGCAAGCAACAGCAAACATCACGCCCTCAAATGCTTTTACGTCCTCCTGCCATTTATGAAAATAGCAGCCCCAAAGGGGTGAGAATAATCCCAGTAGTGTGGCAACAAAACCAATAATATAACAGTATTAACTAGGCACAAAATCATAAACAGTCACTTCAACATATCCTTGTTCCTTTTCCATTTTCCTTTTCATCATATTCATATATATAGCGCATATAACGCCTTTCCTTTTCATCATATTCATATATTGCGTATATAACGCCTTTCCTTTGCGCTTTTAGCACCGTCGTGCGCGCACTTCACAGTGGAATCAAATATACCCTTGGCACCTGAGCTCCATGTGGATTCCAACTGTGGGCCTATGCGGACTGATGCCAAGTGTCCCATACCCCGGTACCTTGGGGATGCCTATATGATGCTTGCTCAAACACATGGTCCTGTACATAACTATTCTAAAACAAGGCCTATATGATCATGATATATGCATGTCATGCTATGCTTTCACACACAAAGCGTAAAAATGCGGTATGATGTAAGGTGCATGCTTATATACCTTTCATATAGCCATCACGGCACATATACTTTTCATATGCGTTATGCTGCCACATAACGTCTTTACCTCATAATCATATAACCATCACGGCACATTTTGGCAGTTTCCTTTCATCAAAATGGAACATAATACTTTTACGGAATATGGAGCATCATGTCACAATTTTATACCAGTAGTCAATAGTCACATTAGGTAATATCGCCTGACACTTACCTCGTGTCTTTAACATTCTTTGTCAAACATCATCAATCCACATATCAATCAAACATTCCAAAGAGCTAGGATCTTGTGCACCTAATCAAATAGATACATATACATATGCAATCAGAATTTATTTCATGCTATTCCAATACTTTACCAACAAGTCCTAGGCTTCTATTTCATGTACCTTCATCGAATTGAAGTGTTTTTAGTGCCAATACTTAGATACTGCCCTTAGAATAATATTATCCCTTGCTTGAACTACCATTTTTCCATTGTTTACCTTATAAGAGGGTTCGGTTTTTAAGGCTCCTCTAAAGGAAATAATATTCTGACTTCATCTCATTTTGAATGAATTTATACAGCAACAATATCTCACATTTTTCCCTAGGTTCCCACATGCAAACATATACGGTTTTCAATCTTTCACTCCTACCAATATTCTGCCTTATAAAAAGTTACCAATGATTAAATATCATCAGATTCCAAGGTTCTAACCAAGGCAGAATCGGTTAACAAAAATTAAAGATTTCAATTCTCATTCTCATCTAAACTATATATGGTGCGCTAGGATGGACTAATAAGCATGCTGAAAATTAGTTTAATGCATGTAGAGCTAGGAGTATGATGCAGTCCCACAAAACAGTCCACCATATTCACAAAGACACTATTTCCATACTAACAAATCGGGTTTAGGGCTAGCATGCACTAGGTTCATGACTCTTAATCACATTTCCAACCTTACTCTTTATGGTGTGCTAAAAAATACAAGCTGTCCCAAAGTTCCAAGTGAGCCATACTCTATGCTCATAAAAATTGTTTCATAAATTTTCAGAGATAGATATCAAGTCAGAATCGGTTTCATCTACATTAAACCATTCGAGATAATTTATTCTAAGCACATTTACTTCCAAGAAAGGGTGCTACTGGTGCAGTCTACACATACAGTCCTCCTCATTTAATTTCCTTATAATTTAGATACATAAACTCAGTCCCAAATTTTATGAGATAGTCTTTCAAGTTTTATTCTATTCAAACTTCTAGTCTATAACCTAAGGATATAAAAAGTCAGAATTTAGAAGAGCTTAAAATAAGGAAAAACTATTTTCCCCAGCATGCCTCACGGTTTAACAGAGGGAAGAAAGAAGTGCCTACCTCTAGACAATGCAAGGCAACCGATTTGAAGACATGGACAGCAAATAAATCCCTTAAACTCCACTAAAACAACAAGCTCCCCTCTTGAACTCTAGGAAGGATCACGCACAGCTGAGTAAGGAGAGGGAAGAGATAGCATATGATACTTGGTAATTCCTCAAGTGTCCTACGGTCTTGATGCAACACATAGGAGGTGAAGGTGAAGTTATTTCTTTAGTTCAATCTCTAAAGGTGTTTCGGTTTAAAGAATGCTGTCAGGGAATGGAATGGAATGGTACCACAATTTGGTTGGCTGCAGCAGGATGAAAGTCACGGTTCATTGTGGATGAGGGAGAGGTGAAGGGTTAAGGGCTGATTTAAAGGCTAGGCAAAACAGAAATTTTTTCTAAGTCTTGCTAGTGTGATATTTTCCAGCCAATAGTCGAATGTGCAAACTGCATCACCTCACTCCTATTGGATGCATGTCTTTAATTAGAGTTGAACCAAAGCTGAAAGGGTTGTTAAGAGCAGCAAGTCATCAGCTCTTTTTGCTGCCCAATGCTGCGCATGCTACAAGGAGAGTGATGGCCGAATAGGTTGACAAGCAAGGACAAGATCTGAGGCTGCAAGGTATCAGAATTCTGCGCATGCTTGATCTGTGTAGGGGCTGTCCAAGTCAGAATCAGAGGATGAGTAGCTTTGGTCAACTCAATGGTTGTATGTTTAGAATAATGCACAAGGTTCCTCTTCCCAAGTGATCAGATATCTCACTTGTTCAGGCGCACAAGGAAGGGAAAGGCTAAGATTTTTCTGCCTATTCCCTATCATGCAGATCTGACCTCTCTCCCTCCAAAGCTACATGATGACAAGGCTGCCACAAGCCACCAGCCTGCTCACTGACCATTTCAGCGCAGCACAAGGGACAAGCAAGTGGCATAGGTCATGTGTAAGTGTGCTAAGTGAGATGCAAAAGCAAAAGAACATATACCAAGGACTACTCATGCGCACAAGGTTGGAAGGGTTTGATGGGGATGGATGAGAGTATCTATGGTCAAACATGCAGCAGCTTTCTCTTCTCACAATGCCCTATGCGCACAAGGTTGGAAAGGTTTGATGGTGATGGATCAAACATGCAGCAACTTTTTCTTCTCACAATGCCCTATGCGCACAAGGTTGGGAGGCTTTGATGGTGATAGGTGAGAGTGGCTTGGTCAAATATGCAGAACCTTTTCTTTCACATGCTGCAAGAAGGCAGCGCTTTGTACAAGGGTGCAAGCAACAAAAGTTCCCTCTTCCCTATGCACCATGCGCATGAAGAGATAAGGATGTCATGTGAAGGGGAGCCTAGGGTGGATACATAAGGAAGGAAGCACACTCAAGGGTCCCACTGATTGATGCAAGGTGGCGGTCATGGAGTGCAAGTACAAGCTGAGTTTTAATTAGACACTAAACACACAATGTAGGGGCTGTGTGCAGCCAAAAAAACGCAAGAGAGAAGGGTTAAGGTGAAGGGAATTTTGGGTTGCTTAAAGTCATGGGTTCTAGGGCCCAAGTCCTAAGTAAATGGGTTCATACAAGTCCAATTGTTTTCTTATTTAGGAATTAATCCAATCCTTCTAACTTTTATGCACCTCTAATTATTTACTAAAGATTTATTCCTTACTTAAAATTAATGGTGTACTTTTAAATGAGTACCTAATTCTAAATAACCGTATGCTCCCTATAAGTTCTATTTAATTTATTCCTATAACTAAAGTTTCACATGCATAGAATAGGCACTTGTCTTCCAAGGTACTACCAATAAATCCCTAAATAAAATTTTAATTCCGTTCTAGGGCAATCAGATATATATATAATCCGCCTATACGTATTTTACCCTATTGCTAATTGCAATTTTAATAAGTTCTTAATTAGACGGGATGTTACACTCTCCCCCACTTGTTTTGAAGTTTGTCCCCAAACTTCGCCTTACCATTCCAAAACTGTCAAAGTCTAACGCGTATCACCATTACACCACACCATACAGTTCAATGCATTTAGACAGCCATTTATAAACTTCATAAGACACCTCAAGACTTATACCTTGCCTGATCATTGAATAATATAGGTGGAACACAATTTTGGAAGGATAATAAAATCATGTTACAACCAATTCCCTAAGTTCTGCCTAAGCATCAACATATAAGGTAACACACCATTAGAATGGAATGAACCAAAATCTTACCAGACTAATAACTCCAGCTAAAAATACTAAAACTCAAAGTTCTAGGACACAAATAATAGTCAACTAACAAATCCATTGGCAAAACATCTTTCATTTAGTAACTTAAAAAGTTTAGTGCGGCGTACGTGATCAAAATTTATTCACCCGATTTAAAATTGTAACACATGAAGTAAAACATTTTCACATAAGGTACAATTAACAAATCAGTGGTCCAAACTAAAAGTTCCTACGAGTTCAGTTAAAACGAGGTAAGGTTATCTCCTGTTAACTGCGCAACTATATAGCCAACTAACTAAGACCTCCCATTTTAAAATTTCATCTTTGTAATACGTAAGCTACAATTTCTTAAGAGTGCTCTCACCTCCTACCTGTTACTTATCAATAATAAGAGTCTAGTTCACACCTAAGCTTTATATTCAGATTTCTACATTAGTCATCTCACCTAGGAATATTATGGACAGAATCCTAATTTTTTTTATAACCCTTTAGAAAATTAGACCAAGACAGCCCAAGCTTTTATAAATCAGGTTCACAGTAATTACACGCAAAATTCCTAGTTAAATTTAAATCTGACATTCAAGGGATAGATAGTATTTCGTGGAATTAGACCTAATGCATAAACAACACCGTATTCAAATTTTTTTCGAACAAATGATTTATAACATCTATACATGCAACTTCATATATATATATCGAAAGAAAACCTTTCAAAAATAATAGTGATATTTCACGATGTCTTTTAAGTAATTTCCAAAATGAATATCAAACTTTTAAGCATGGAATTCACAGCTACATATTCTAGTTACAGATTGAATATTATATCAATTAGGCAACAGCTAAACAAAACCAGTTTACTTACTTAAATTCGAACTATGCAAATATAATATGATAGTATCTAGTTAATACCGACTCTAGTGGCACATAACAATAACCAACAGTTCCCAATAAATGATGACAAAAATAAAAGTGATTCATATGAGAATTTTGCATGCTTATGCGTCAAGACATAATGGCTACGATCAATGGAAATTATGGGTACGTATATGAGGCTTGGGTTACATGCAAGTGCATGTAATACTCAAATGTTGTAAGTTTGGACATAATTAGTAAAACTCATTGAAAATGGTTAAAATGTCATGCATAGTATGCGATATGAAACATGCATTGATTAGCACCTTCAATTAATTAGGCCACAAGGGTTAGTTTGAATTTGTAAGTTCAGACAGTACTTTGCATGTAGAAAAATTCACCTTGAGAACAGTAAATTCAAGTAAAGGCAAACATAGCTTGTTGAAACAGTGGAATGATTTAGAATACGGTGGAGAACAAGCAATTAGTGTAACGCCCTCCCTTGTATGCATCCAAGAGAGTCGTTTGCTAAGCGGAATTAGAGTCGTTAACGTCACATGAGCTAACAAAATTCTTATTCTAAGTACAAACCCGTAAGACGTTTCGAGTTTCTTATAACTTCTGTTGGGACGATAAAAAATATTTCAAGTGATTTAGAAAGAGCACGTTTGGGGCTTCGCGTGCATATAAAATAATAGTAAATCAGACCAATTAGTGTAACACCCACTCTTGTATGCATCCAAGAGGGTTGTTTGCTAAATCGTATTAGAGTTGCAGCGGTAAAGAACTCAATTAATTAAAAACTTTATCAAATAACATTTAAATTGGAGACTTGGAAAAAGTCCAGGTTTGATCCTCATAAAAATAATTTGAGAAAAATGAGATTGTTTATCGAACATAGAAAATTTCATGGATAAAACCCTTTGCTGAATTTTCTACGCTTTTCAGAAAACCTTGCTGTCTTATAAAATCTGTATAAAATCGAATTTAGATGCGATAAAAAATATTCCAAGCTTCTGAAAAACTAGACATCCGGGGCATCGCGTACATATAAATTATGCGCGATTCGGAGGTGAATAGCCCCGCGGAACAGGACACGTAAAACGCTTGTGAATCCTGTCCGTTTTCTGGAAACAGGCTGTAAGGCGAAGCTTATAAAAATTTGTACAAATTTCGTATAAAGATGAAACCTGCACAGTTTGAAAGTACATTCCCGGGGCTTCGCGTGCATATAAAATAATAGTAAATCGGAGTTCGTTTGCCCCTTGAAACATGACCCGTAAAGTACCGGTAAAACTGTTAAAATTCAGCACCTAGTAAATCGTTCAAAAATTCTTTTCGCAAAGTTTCCAAAACAGCCACTGTGCATAAAAGACTTAACAGAGTTCAAGTAATAACTTCATCAATCATCGAAGTTCTCAACATATACAAGATCATACAGTCATCCAGCAATTAAACAGCAACAGCAAAAGTCCAATCAACAGCAGACATCCATACACTCACGTCTTCAAGTGTGCTTTCCTTTTTCCTGCCATTTTATGAAAATAGCAGCCCCAAAGGGGTGAGAATAATCCCAGTAGTGTGGCAACAAAACCAATAATATAACAGTATTAACTAGGCACAAAATCATAAACAGTCACTTCAACATATCCTTGTTCCTTTTCCTTTTTCCTTTTCATCATATTCATATATATATAGCGCATATAACGCCTTTCCTTTTCATCATATTCATATATTGCGTATATAACGCCTTTCCTTTGCGCTTTTAGCACCGTCGTGCGCGCACTTCACAGTGGAATCAAATATACCCTTGGCACCTGAGCTCCATGTGGATTCCAACTGTGGGCCTATGCGGACTGATGCCAAGTGTCCCGTACCCCGGTACCTTGGGGATGCCTATATGATGCTTGCTCAAACACATGGTCCTGTACATAACTATTCTAAAACAAGGCCTATATGATCTTGATACATTCATGTCATGCTATGCTTTCACACACAAAGCGTAAAAATGCGGTATGATGTAAAATGCATGCTTATATACCTTTCATATAGCCATCACGGCACATATACTTTTCATATGCGTTATGCTGCCACATAACGTCTTTACCTCATAATCATATAGCCATCACGGCACATTTTTGGCAGTTTTCTTTCATCATAATGGAACATAATACTTTTACGGAATATGGAGCATCATGTCACAATTTTATACCAGTAGTCAATAGTCACATTAGGTAATATCGCCTGACACTTACCTTGCGTCCAAGCAACAAGCAACAGCACCAAAATTCAGCTCGCTCTATAAGAGCTACGTGCACCTAAATACATATGTGACAAATCAGAATTGGTTCCATATTAATCCTATAATTTCCAAGTCATTTCCATCATTCCTATTCTTGTATTTTATTTGATTTAGCAAGCCTTCAAGACTAATAGCTCACTGCACAGATTTTCATTCCAACAATTGCTAACAAAACACAATCTCCAAGGCTTCAAACATATATATAGGTTCGGCTTTCTTGGCAAAGAGAAATGTTCAAGTTTTTCTTTTTATTATTTAGTTCCCTTAAGCCTAGTGTGCGCAAAAGGGCCATTACACATACTTACTAGTTTACTTCTATTATTTCACAGAACAGAAGGTCCTACAAGAGGGAACCAATTTCATGCTCAACATGATTCTATGTGTGTGTGTGACTCCAAAACCCAACGGTTCTATCATGGCAGAATTAATTGGCAGAAATAATAGAATAAACAACACAATAACACACTTGCAGGCTCAGAACGACTGGAAGCTAGGGGTACACATTTTACCTATTCACCAACTAGTTCCTACAAAGTCCAAGTGGAATAAGCAGGGTCTAAAGTTGGCGGACCATACAGTTTCCTTTCATATAGACCCTACTTATGCCACTGTTTTGATGTTCAAATGCCACTGTCTAATGCCACTGTTCTGCCACTGTTTTGAGGACCAAGAAGTCACTGTCTCTGTTTTAAAACGTTCACTGTTCTGCTGTAAGGTGCTGCTATTTTTCTGCTGTAAAACGTCACTGTTTCTGTCCACTGTTTTTAAGGAAAATACCACTGTTTTCTGCTCACTGTTTTAACGAACAACTCACTGTTTCTGCTCACTGTTTTAAGCACAAACGTCACTATTTTTCTGCTGTAAAACACTGCTGTATGCTCACTGTTTTCCACTGTAAAACACTGCTGTATGCTCACTGTTTCTGCTGTAAATCGCCGCTGTAAATGATTGGTTGTAATTGGTTTAGGTGTGCATAAGAAGTGAGATACTTCGCTGCGGTTTGGTATTGTTTAAGGCACACAAGGTAAGTGTCAGGCGATATTACCTAATGTGACTATTAACTACTGGTATAAAATTGTGACATGATGCTCCATATTCCGTAAAAGTATTATGTTCCATTATGATGAAAGGAAACTGCCAAAAATGTGCCGTGATGGCTATATGATTATGAGGTAAAGACGTTATGTGGCAGCATAACGCATATGAAAAGTATATGTGCCGTGATGGCTATATGAAAGGTATATAAGCATGCATCTTACATCATACCGCATTTTTACGCTTTGTGTGTGAAAGCATAGCATGACATGCATGTATCAAGATCATATAGGCCTTGTTTTAGAATAGTTATGTACAGGACCATGTGTTTGAGCAAGCATCATATAGGCATCCCCAAGGTACCGGGGTATGGGACACTTGGCATCAGTCCGCATAGGCCCACAGTTGGAATCCACATGGAGCTCAGGTGCCAAGGGTATATTTGATTCCACTGTGAAGTGCGCGCACGACGGTGCTAAAAGCGCAAAGGAAAGGCGTTATATACGCAATATATGAATATGATGAAAAGGAAAGGCGTTATATGCGCTATATATATATGAATATGATGAAAAGGAAAAAGGAAAAGGAACAAGGGTATGTTGAAGTGACTGTTTATGATTTGGTGCCTAGTTAATACTGTTATATTACTGGTTTTGTTGCCACACTTCTGGGATTATTCTCACCCCTTCGGGGCTGCTATTTTTCCAAAATGGCAGGAGGACGTAAAAGCATTTGAAGGAGTGATGTTTTGCTTGCTGATGCATGGATTATCACTGTTGCTGTTTGATTGATTGGATGACTGTAATGTTTAATATTTTGGTACTCTTGGATGACTGTAGACTTTATCATCTTTATTTTATCTTGAACCTTTATGAACAGCAGCTATTTTGGAAAACGTTTGTGAAAGGAATTTTCGAAAGACTTATGTGCTGAAATTTTTACGGTGCACCTTACGGGTGGTGTTTTTATGAGCAAACGAACTCTGATTGACTATTATTTTATATGCACGCGAAGCCCCCAACGTGCTCTTTCTAAATCACTTGAAATATTTTTTTTATCGTCCAAAACAGTAGTGATAAGAACTGTAGAAACGCTTATCGGATTGGTTTACTGCTATGAGAATCTTTGTTAGCTCATGTGAGTTTAACGACTCTAATTCCGCTTAGCAAACGACTCTCTTGGATGCATACAAGGGAGGGCGTTACACTAATTGGTATCAGAGCAGTTTGGTCCATGGATTTGCTTGTGATTGATTGAATTGATTGTTGATTGTGTTTATCGGCTGATTGACTGTCTAAATGTGCTATAGTTTAAGTATATATTAGCTAGGGTAGTTAGATTGTTTAGGCCGTTCTGTGATAAGACGCGGATGCATTATTAACTTGTCCGGATTGAACGCGAGTACCTACTTGGGACTGCTGCCATGAATAACTTGCGGTGAGCCTGATCAACTCATCTCAGGATATTGTGAGTGCAGAATCATGGCAGGTGGTCGCGGTTCAACTCGGGGAAGGTCTGGCGATGCGGAAGAGGATCTTATCACTACCTTTGGGGGACTGGCAACGTTTATTCAGACAAGTATTTTTGGATAAGTATTTTCCTAAAGCAATGAGAAGAATGAAGCACACGGAACTGCTATCACTCAGGCAGATTCTTCAGGACGACACCTGGTAGGGGTCGAGGCAGAGGTCCGCAGTTGCAGGCGCGGCCTAGAAATTTTAAGAGGAGCAATACTGTTGGTCAATCGTCAACTGGACGGCAGGGTGCGACTGTTTGTGCTACATGTGGAAAGAATCACTTTGGAGTTTGTCGCAAGAACAACAATGCATGTTTCAGATGTGGCCAGCAAGGACATTTCGCTTACGAATGCCCCCGGAACGCTAATCCGCAGCCTACGCAAGCACGGGTGTTCACACTGGATGCGAAAGATGGTAATTCTCAACCTTTCTCTCTCATTTCTCTATTACAAGTTAGAAAAGAGCTCCGCAAGGGAGCAGTAGGGTATCTTTTGTCGATCGAGGCTGAGACCTCGGTTGACCATCAAATTCAGAATGTACCTGTAGTTAGAGAATTCGAGGAGGTATTCCCGGATGAAATACCTCGATTGCCTCCTCATAGGGAAATAGAATTTTCTATCGAACTTGTTCCTGGAGTTGGACCAATCTCCATTGCCCCGTATCGTATGGCGCCTTTGGAACTGCGAGAGTTGAAGACGCAGATAGAAGAACTTTTGGCAAAGGAATTCATCAGACCGACTACCTCTCCATGGGGTGCTCCAGCTATCTTGATTAAGAAGAAGGACGGGAGTCTACGTCTGTGTGTAGATTACCGCCAGCTGAACAAAGTTACGGTAAAGAATAAGTATCCGCTACCGAGGATCGACGATTTGATGGACCAGCTGAGAGGAGCCAGAGTCTTTTCCAAGATAGATTTACGATCGGGATACCATCAGATCCGGGTCAAACCGGAGGATATTCCGAAAACAGCTTTTAGGACTCGTTATGGGCACTACGAATATCAGGTGATCCCATTCGGACTTACGAATGCTCCAGCGGTATTCATGGACTACATGAACCGCATCTTCCGCCCGTTCCTTGATCAGTTTGTTATTGTGTTTATCGACGACATCCTGATTTACTCAGCTAATGAAGAGCTGCACGCGGAACATTTGAGGATCGTCTTGCAAATATTGAAAGAGAAGCAGTTGTACGCGAAGTGGTCGAAGTGCGAGTTCTGGCTTAAGGAGGTCCAGTTTCTGGGCCATGTCATTTCATCAGAAGGTATCGCGGTGGACCCCAGCAAAGTTGAAGCTGTTATGAATTGGGAACGACCCAAGACCGTCACTGAAGTAAGAAGTTTCTTAGGTCTTGCTGGATATTATCGAAGGTTTATCCAGAATTTCTCTCAAATAGTGCAACCTCTTACCCGTCTCACTCGGAAGGACAAGCCTTTTGAGTGGACCGAAGCTTGTGAAGAATGTTTCATGGAACTGAAGAGCAGGTTGACGAGTGCTCCCGTACTCACGATTCCGGATCCTACCCGGAAGTTCGAAGTATACTGTGATGCGTCGCTGAAAGGACTTGGATGCGTGTTAATGCAGGATCGTATGGCGGTAGCTTACGCCTCTCGACAACTAAAGCCTCACGAAGAAAATTATCCTACGCACGATTTGGAGTTAGCAGCTATAGTTTTCGCACTTAAAATCTGGAGGCACCACTTGTATGGTTCGCAGTTTGACGTGTTCAGCAATCATAAGAGTTTGAAGTATTTGTCCGACCAGAAGGAGCTGAATATGCGGCAACGACGGTGGATGGAATTTCTGAAGGACTATGAGTTTGAACTTAAATACCACCCAGGAAAGGCAAACGTGGTAGCTGACGCCCTGAGTAGGAAGACTTTGCACACTGCAACTCTGATGATAGAAGAATTGATATTGTTTGAGGCCTTTCGAGATTTGAACTTATCTGTAGACGAGAGAGGGAATAGCATAAGACTGGGAAATATACAGGTAGAGAATGAATTGATAAGTAGAATTAAGGAGGCTCAGAAAGATGAAGAGTTAGTCCGCGATTTGGTTGGCAACCAAGAGGTAGTAAAGGATGAGAATGATATTTGGAGATTTCAAGGTCGGTTAGTAGTACCGAATGAAGAGTTGAAGCAAGAAGTTTTGCAGGAGGCTCACAAGGGTAAGTACGCAGTTCATCCTGGATCCACAAAGATGTACCATGATTTGAAGACCTCGTTTTGGTGGCCGGGTATGAAGCGTGATTTTGCTGAGTATGTATCTCGATGCTTAACTTGTCAGAAGGTGAAGTACGAACATCAGAACCCATCGGGACTTCTTCAACCTTTGGAGATTCCCGAATGGAAGTGGGACAGTATCGCGATGGATTTTGTAGTTGGACTTCCTCGGACGCGAGAAGGATATGATGCTATCTGGTGATTGTTGATCGTTTAACGAAGTCAGCTCATTTCTTGCGTGTTAGGACCACATATAATACAGAGAGACTCGCCAGGATTTACCTGTAGGAGATTGTGAAGCTGCACGGAGTTCCCACTAGTATTGTCAGTGATCGTGATCCAAAGTTTACATCTAAGTTCTGGGAATTTTTTCAAAGAGCATTAGGGACCCATTTGAGGTTGAGTACTGCCGACCGATGGACAGACGGAACGCACCATTCAAGCCTTAGAGGACATGTTGCGAGCATGTGTTTTGGAGTTAGGAGGCAGCTGGGATAATTATCTTTCTTTGATTGAGTTCGCTTACAACAACAGTTACCACTCCAGTATTCAAATGGCACCGTATGAAGCCTTGTATGGGAGAAAATGCAGATCCCCTTTATGTTGGACTGAAGTAGGTGAGCGAAGTATGTTAGGACCTGATCTAATTCAAGAAACATCCGAACAAGTATAGAAGATTCGGGAAAATATGCAGAGGGCTCAGGCCAGGCAGAAGAGTTATTACGACAAGCGTCATAAGCCACTATCTTTCGAAGTCGGAGACCATGGATTCTTGAGAATCACACCTACATCGGGACTCGGAAGGAGAATGGGAGTAAAGAAGTTAAGTCCACGGTACTTAGGACCGTATCTGATTATGGACCGGATTGGAGGGTCTGCATACCGGTTGGCTTTACCACCCAATCTGTCAGGAATTCACAATGTATTTCATGTGTCACAGCTACGGAGGTATCTCTCTGATCCATCTCACGTGTTACAGCCGGAAGAAGGGGAACTAAAGGAAAATCTGATGTATCAAGTACAACCGTTCCAAATTCTTGAAAGGTCCGTCAAGCGACTCCGTTCTAAAGAGATTCCGTTGGTGAAAGTATTATGGAACAACAGATCGGCAGTTGAAGCCACTTGGGAGCGCGAGGACGACATTCGGAAACGCTATCCGGAACTGTTTAGCTCTTAAGTAAGTTTATTTTGCGGACAAAATTCCTATTTGGTGGGGAGAGTGTAACATCCCGCATAATTAGTAAAATACATAAGTACTATATGTTATAGATGTATGTGTAGATTTCGGATTTATGGTTTATGTGTGATGGCTTGCGAATTGTTGATCTTATCCTTGGATAAGACTAAGGTAAGTATTTAAATTAAATCATAGGAGGATACATATGTAGACATGTGAAATTTATTAAAATCATATGAGTAATTTGAGTGTGTGTTAGAAGGCTTTAGTGTTTTTGGACTTTGGATGTGGGCTAGTGTGTGTGGACTTGTCACTATTGGACTTGTGTGATTGGGTTCTTTGTGTGTGTGTGGCCATTGGCCCAAGGAGGCTTTTGGATCAAGCTAGTTCAGCCCAAAGTTAAACCCACACATAATTCCCTAAGCCTTGTCCAACAAGGTTGTTTGTGTACCAAGGAACCTTCACTTGACTTGATGTATTCTCTCACTCTTCTCATGCGCAAAAAGAGAGTAAATGGGACTTGGTAAATCTGCCAATTTGTTCCCTTGCTAAACCGCCACCTCACACCTAGCTTGTGCATCATTTGGATTCAACTTCATTGCATGGAAGACACATGTACTCCTTAGCATCATTTTGGGCTACATACACCTCACTTTAGGCGCACATGGAAGGGCATAGATCAGATTTCCTTATGACACAAATCTGCCCTTGAGTGTTGACTTGGAGAACCACCTTACACCTCCCATCATGAGGCTGAATTGTGCAGATTTTTGCATGCTTTTGGCAGTCCATCATGAGCCAAATCTGTCCTTGCTTCCTCATGCAACCAAAGTAGGATTTTTGGACTGCACTTCCCCCCATCATGTGCGCACAAGAGCACCTCCAAAGCAGATTTTTGGCTGCCACAAAGCTGTCTTGCTTGTGGACTTAGTGAACCTCCTAGCATGTGCTCTTGATGCACCTCCTTTCCACTCCATCTTGTGCGCCTAGCTTGCTTGTTGGTGTTTAAAATTCTGACTTAAGTGGCATAACTCAGATCTGAACCTATCCTTTTCACTCCTTGCATGTGCATAGAGTAACTAAGAAGCAAACCCTTGCTTGTTCAAACCTATTGTGCAGTCCCACTCTTACAAGCAACCAGAATTTTCATGATGCTTCATCATTGCAACCTTTCCTCCCTTCTTCCTTAAGATGTGCGCACAAGAGGCCTTCCTCACCTTGCACAAGTTCAGCCAACATCTCTCCCTCATTCCCTCACTCCTATCCGAACTTACTAGCACCCTTGGAGCAAGAAGACTAAGCTAACTCACCCTCCCTCACACTCTCACAGCCGTGGCATTAGACATCAAACAAGTGCAACCTTTTCTCCTCACTTTCCCTCACTGTCCAGCTTTGTTCCTCACACTTGGAAGCTGTCCAAGATTGTCCTCCTCACCATTTATGCGCATAGATCATCTCCTAGGAAGTGTGGACTTGTTGTGTAGAAGGTGTGGTGTGTGAGCTAGAAGTGTGTACTACAAGAGGTAAGCCTTGAACTTAGACCTCTTTCATGGTGTGTAATAATGTGTGTTCTTGAATGTCCCCTTGAATATGTGTTGTTTTGGATTCTTGAATGAGTATGGTTAAAGTATAAGGATGGAGCTATTTTATGATGACTTGTATGCTTGAGTTATAGAATGAAAATCTCATGGTTATGCTTAAGATATATGCCACTGTTTTTGTATGAATACGCCACTGTTTTGAAGAGAAATATGCCACTGTTTCCCTATGAATGTGCCACTGTTTTGAGGATAAAATGCTCACTGTTTCGGTTTCACAAGATCACCCCTTTAATGCCACTGTTTTGGAATGAATCTACCACTGTCTTGAGGATGCATATGCCACTGTTTTGGGTTGACAAGCTCACCATTTTGATGCCACTGTTTTGTATAAAATGCTCACTGTTTTAGTGCATCACGTGCCACTGTTTCTGCATAAAAACACTCACTGTTTTAGTCCATTATGTGCCACTGTTTCTGCATAAAAACACTCACTGTTTTAGTCCATTATGTGCCACTGTTTCTGCATAAAATGCTCACTGTTTTAATGTCACATATGTCACTGTTTTGCACCAAAAATACTCACTGTTTTAGTACTTAATGAGCCACTGTTTCTGCATAAAATAACCACCATCTTGATGTCCAAACACTACCCTTTATGCCACTGTATTGGTGTCTAAATACTCCCATTTTGCCACTGTTTTGATGATCAAGAATCACTAATTATGCCACTGTTTTAATGTCTAAAATCATGATTTATATCACTGTTTTGGATGTTCAAATGTATCATTCTTGTCACTGTTTTAATGTTCAAAAAACCACTCCCTTTGCCACTGTTTTTGATGTGCAAATATCACCACTAATGTCACTGTTTTAATGATTAAATGTTACCATTCATGCCACTGTTTTGATGAACAAATAACACTACTTATGCCACTGTTTTGATGTTCAAATGCCACTGTCTAATGCCACTGTTCTGCCACTGTTTTGAGGACCAAGAAGTCACTGTCTCTATTTTAAAACGTTCACTGTTCTGCTGTAAGGTGCTGCTGTTTTTCTGCTGTAAAACGTCACTGTTTCTGTCCACTGTTTTTAAGGAAAATACCACTGTTTTCTGCTCACTGTTTTAAAGAACAACTCACTGTTTCTGCTCACTGTTTTAAGCACAAACGTCACTGTTTTTCTGCTGTAAAACACTGCTGTATGCTCACTGTTTTCCACTGTAAAACACTGCTGTATGCTCACTGTTTCTGCTGTAAATCGCCGCTGTAAATGATTGGTTGTAATTGGTTTAGGTGTGCATAAGAAGTGAGATACTTCGCTGCGGTTTGGTATTGTTTAAGGCACACAAGGTAAGTGTCAGGCGATATTACCTAATGTGACTATTAACTACTGGTATAAAATTGTGACATGATGCTCCATATTCCGTAAAAGTATTATGTTCCATTATGATGAAAGGAAACTGCCAAAAATGTGCCGTGATGGCTATATGATTATGAGGTAAAGACGTTATGTGGCAGCATAACGCATATGAAAAGTATATGTGCCGTGATGGCTATATGAAAGGTATATAAGCATGCATCTTACATCATACCGCATTTTTACGCTTTGTGTGTGAAAGCATAGCATGACATGCATGTATCAAGATCATATAGGCCTTGTTTTAGAATAGTTATGTACAGGACCATGTGTTTGAGCAAGCATCATATAGGCATCCCCAAGGTACCGGGGTATGGGACACTTGGCATCAGTCCGCATAGGCCCACAGTTGGAATCCACATGGAGCTCAGGTGCCAAGGGTATATTTGATTCCACTGTGAAGTGCGCGCACGACGGTGCTAAAAGCGCAAAGGAAAGGCGTTATATACGCAATATATGAATATGATGAAAAGGAAAAAGGAAAAGGAACAAGGGTATGTTGAAGTGACTGTTTATGATTTGGTGCCTAGTTAATACTGTTATATTACTGGTTTTGTTGCCACACTTCTGGGATTATTCTCACCCCTTCGGGGCTGCTATTTTTCCAAAATGGCAGGAGGACGTAAAAGCATTTGAAGGAGTTGTGTTTTGCTTGCTGATGCATGGATTATCACTGTTGCTGTTTGATTGATTGGATGACTGTAATGTTTAATATTTTGGTACTCTTGGATGACTGTAGACTTTATCATCTTTATTTTATCTTGAACCTTTATGAACAGCAGCTATTTTGGAAAACGTTTGTGAAAGGAATTTTCGAAAGACTTATGTGCTGAAATTTTTACGGTGCACCTTACGGGTGGTGTTTTTATGAGCAAACGAACTCTGATTGACTATTATTTTATATGCACGCGAAGCCCCCAACGTGCTCTTTCTAAATCACTTGAAATATTTTTTTTATCGTCCAAAACAGTAGTGATAAGAACTGTAGAAACGCTTCTCGGATTGGTTTACTGCTATGAGAATCTTTGTTAGCTCATGTGACGTTAACGACTCTAATTCCGCTTAGCAAACGACTCTCTTGGATGCATACAAGGGAGGGCGTTACAGATTCAATAACCAAAATTGATTCCAGAAAACAGAACACAGAAAAATTAAAATATAAACAAACACACAAACACACAAATAATCTAGTTTGACTTACTTTCCTTCATAGACTTTGGCATGAGCACCTTCCCCAATTTTTGGCCCAACAAATAGTTGTCTGGGATCTATAAACCGCTCAGCTTCTAAATTGAACTCCTCAACCGAGTGAACCTCATTCCCAGATCTCTAAGAAATTCAAAATGGACCCATTTAGTTGAAATCGTGATCTTTCACAAATTAAAAAAAAACCCATATTAGTCCCACAAAAGGACTAAAATGAGTCCATTTTGAATTTCTTAGGAATCACGAATAGCCTTTTTATTTGCTATGGACTAAAGCGGGCATCGTAAAATTTGCTGAGGACCGAAAAAGGTATTTACTCTAAAAGTAAAATCCCTTTTGGATCTCTAAAAAAAAATATGATCCCCACTTTCATTCCTTAAAAAAAAAGTCAACTTTTGGTCCCTCTACGGTTCCAGTTCTTTGAAAATATGATCCCTCAGAAATTTAATGAAGATCCAATTTAGTCCTTAAAAAAGGACTACTATGAATATTTTTTTTTTATAAGGGATTAAAGTAAGGACCGTACTTTCTGTTAGGGACTCAAAAAGGGACTTTACTCTAACATTAATCTTGAGGCTAAGATAATAGTGAGAGGAATCTACATGACTGAATAATCGGGCCATATTGGCCTTTATACCTTCATGATTTTGTTTGGTCCAATTATTTGTTCAAGTATGCTTGTAAGACAACAAAGTCTAAAATACCACAATGGATTATGGTCTTGCATTAACTGGGCTAGTCACTGTCCCAAGCCTCATCAGCCTCTTTTGGTGTTCTCCTCTTAGGGATATCACTTTTGATCACATTACTATGTGAATTTGTGGTGTTGTCCAAATCATCCCCAGTGTCCCTCCTACTGTATCCATCAGCTCTTGATACTCTTGAGTCCTCCTCAGCATCTGAAAGCCACATCAAGTTTTCTGAATTTCTATCTATGGATTCAGAATCAATTCTGCAAATTCCTTCTTGCCTCCCTCTCACACTCTTTGTTGCATCAAAGCTATTATGATATTGAGCAGAATCATCAACCTTACCCTCATGATCCCTCACAACATTCCTTTTGTCTCTCTTTATTTGATACGCATACTCATCATCATTGCTGCTGCTCTTATAGTTACCTGAGCCATTTTCTTCCTCATCAGACTCCCACATTGCATTTTCAACATCACTCAACATACCTTCTGATTCGGAATCTTCTATAGCCATATTCCTCCTAGGTTTAGCTTCAGCATGTCTACTTGAACTATCATTAACTCGGGCCCTACCTGTACCAATATTATTCTGCCTCTCCCTTTTCCCCCTACTTTCCTTGAAGGAGTCTCTAGCTTCAATAGAGCCATCAGAATTGCTATCAAGATCACTATCATCTGCGATATTACTGGAATGCCACTCATCATCGTCTTCAGAATGACCATTCTCTTCATCATCACTATCGTTAGCATGACGCTTAGGACATGTAGTCTGCCGAACCCTTGAGCCTCTAACCTCACCATCATAATCATCATTTCTTGGAGCATCTGATCTTCTGAATCTTCCACCATATTCTTCTCTGTTCCAATATCTAATTCTGCCAAGCTCTTCTTTTTCTTTTGCCTCTTCAGCTTCATATTCTTTATCGGCTGCATCCTCTATCTCGGCGATGAATTGATCTAACTCTTCCTGATCACTATCGATAGAAGGCTCTGACTCTTCCAAACCGTCAGTAGGTTCTGTTATTGACTGCTTGACTTCATGGAAGACATAAGGGGTTCCCTCTTTCTTGTCAATGGCATTGAAGAATGTGGAAGCAACTCTCTGGATGCTGGCCATGGCAGTTGGATCCTCAGGATTTACTCCCATTCGTCGGAGCTGCTGTTATATTTTCTTTATGTTTAATTTCTGGGATTCAAGAGCTTGCTCAAATCTGGCCTTGAATAGAGCCTGTATACAACAACAGGAACGAATACATTACCTCCTCCAGTATGAAGTTGTTTGTATAGTAGATACCAAAAGCCCGTAACTAGGGACCAAAATGACGGTTTAAAAAAGAAAAAAAACAGACATCAGATTTGAGCAGTCAAGCCTACATCTAAACATAGTCATATTTTCATAAAGGTTGTCATGAAAGCATAATCATTTAAACCAAAGCATTTCATTTCTGTTAAGCCATTAACAAACTGTCCCGAACTAACTTATGTTTGGGATGATTTAGAAAATGATTTTTCTTTCTCCCAATACATTCTTTTACGGATTTTTTTTTAATAGAGATTTGGGGAGAGGGGGGCGAACCGGAGCAGTGGTAAAACTGTTCCTTCATGACTAAAAGGTCGTGGGTTCGAATTCAGGAAACAGCCTCTTTGCAATTATGCAAGGGTAAGGTTGCGTACAAGTATTTCCTCCACCCCACACTCGCTAGTCGGGTTTAACGGGGAGTGGTTTATTTTGGGGAGAGGGGGAGGAGGATGAGGGGGAGTGTCAAAGCAATCTTACCAATACAGCTATAATAAACAGGCATGTATCAATACTTTTCCATTATAATGAACACTATTGGTACCTAAATATTATAGTTCATGATTCTGAAGTTAAGCCTTTGGCACCTCAACCACTACAGGCAAACCATCAACCCTGTTTAAATACAGGCAGAAAAGTGGTACAGTCCAATAAGGAATACAACAATGCAAACGTACCTTCCTCTTTGTAAGGGTGTTAATAAGTATCAAATTTTTGGGTTGGCGATAGTTTCTACCACGGAACATAATGATTGTTTTCACATTATGAACATTTATCACAATCCCGCCACTTGATCTTGCAAGCATTGTAGCCATTTCTTTTATTTTTTCCTTGGGGAAGTTTCACAACAAACTTGCACAGTCTCATGAAACTTCCAATGGAGATGCATATTTTGCACAACTCCTCCGAAGACTCCACGAACACCAACCGGAACATAGTTCTTATTCCTGAAGCCAATTTTTTTAAATGCCTGAAGTTGTTCAGGTGTTAAGAGCTCCGGATCATGCCGAGGAGGAGGCAGGTCTGGTAGCTCATATTTCTTGAGTTTTTGTAGTAGCAATGCCACTTTCTTCTTGGCCTGCAATATTTGGAAGGGAGGTAAATAAGATTTAATCAAATGTTCATCTAACAAATACTACAACAAACATGCAAAGCAAAAGAAGAAACAAGAAGAATCTCAAGCAGTACTCTCCCCCTTTCTCTCTCACACACACACACACACACACATCAACCCAATTTTCACTTCCTTATTCAACCCAATTTTCACTTATTGGGTTTCATAGTATTCAATCAATCAACAAAACACACACACACACACAAAGATAGTTTTCATCTCTTATCAACCCAACAACCCAATTTTCACTTCCTTATTGGGTCTCATAGTATTCAATCATCAACAAAACGATCATAAATTTTGCACAGAAATCTAAGTTCAGGAAACTCTTACAAACTATATCATAAATTTGAATGCATAAAACTCAGACATGGTATGTGCCATATGATGTATATCCATTTTCAATAGGAGACATTCAATTGCAAAGAGTCTTTGTCCAAAGCTAATATAAGCTACTAAGATAACAATACATGAAAGTGAAAACATGGATTACAAAGTGAAGTCCAAAGGGTAATAGGAAGGTTTAGATAATATACTCTTCTGAGATTGTAAATGAGCCTCTCCTCCTCGGTCATAAGTTTCTTCTTCAATTTCTTAGCTCTTCGAATTTCCCTCAATGTTTTACCAGACTCTTTCTGCATTCTCCTTTCCACCTTGCTCCTCATACTCCTTCCTTTCGATGTTGACATTGCCCGAGATAAGGATAATCCATTCAAAACATTCAACGGCTTAACATAACAAGAAAAATTAACTTCATCGTATGCTGAGTCTTTAACAATGTTGTTCTGCTCCCATGTATGTCCTAAAGGTACAATATTTCTGACACAAAATAAATCAAAATCAATCCCATAATTCAAAATCATAATAATAACAAGGCTTAGTGATTGTTGCTTAAAAATAAATAAAAAAAATAAAAAAGTAGAAGAAGAAGTTGGAAGAGAGAGAGAGTAATAAAAGGGAGAAGCTTTGGTACGAAAGAGATGAGGGAGAGGGTGAATCAAGTAAAGGAATAAACTTTGAGGTGAAAGAGAAAATGGGGTTTAGGCATTTCCGAGCGGAATCACTTTTTATTTTTAATTTCATGATTTGTAGAAAGAGGGAAAACACAAAACGTTACTTGAAGAGATTGGATTGAAGGTGAAGGAGTGAAGAGAGTGGATTGAAGCAATGCCTCTGCAGATTTCTCGCACCAAACATTCTTCGTTTTTTGATTTCCTGGGTTTTCGCAGTAACAAGCAAAAGGGAAAACAGAAATAGGGTTTTTGAAGGTTTTACCAAACACGCCTCTAGTTATTTTCTTTTATAATTCTTTTAATTACTAAAGTAAGGCTAATTTGCATATTATTACCAAAGTGTCGAGTTGGTGTTTTGACCCAAAATTTTCAATAAATTACAACCGTTAGATTAACAAAAATCAATAGTAATAAGATTGGATGTAAAGGTGATAAACTTTTTTTGTGGTAAATAGATCCTTCCCCTTATTTTGATAATTT
>JAVKPL010002807.1:0-104170 GCA_032173675.1 Gastrolobium villosum
TTCAGATCTGTATGCCTCCTTGGTGCCTAATGTCAACCGCAAATCAATGTACCCTTTGGGTATGGTGTCTTGCCCATTAAACGCGATTAAGGCTGTGTTACAGGGCCTGAGATCTTCTTCGTCGAGGTTCATTTTTTTAAAGGCTTGCCAAAGAATGACGTCAGCGCAACTCCCATTATCCAAGAAGATTTTCTTGACCCTGCAGTTCACCAACGTCCCAGTGATGACCAACCCGTCTACGTGGCCTGGTATCACGTCGTCCAATTCCTTCCTTGTGAAATATAGTAACGGCGGTTCTGGCTCTTCTTCTTTGAACTTAGGACGCTCTCTGATGGAGAGCACCTCCCTGAGGTACTTTCGCCGGGCATTCATAGTATCGCCGCCTCCACCAAACGCGCCACTGATAACATTACATTCGAATTCCGGCTCCTGGAATTCTTCATCATCGCGAGCTTGCTTGTTGCCGCGATTCTCGTCTTTAAATTTTTTATTATCATTAGACTGATTGACAAACTTGCCTCCTCTCCTCTTCCGATTTCTCCATCCCTGAGTGCGGATGAGGTATTGACGCAATTTTCCTTCTCGGATATATTTTTCAATGGCATCCCGAAGGTCCCAACACTCATCTGTGGAATGTCCTGGGCCGTCATGAAATGCACAGTACCGTGATTGGTCCAGGCCGGCTGGATGCTGTAATAGCCGGGGTTTTTCAACTGTCTTCATTTCGGTGGAGGCCACCTCGTGCCAAATCTGCGATCGAGGAGCATTCAGTGGGGCATATTTTTCATACCGCCCTCGAGTTGGGAACCGCTCTTCTGGCTTTTTTCCCCGCAAATCTCCTGACTTTCTGGGCCCCTGTTTATCTGATTGACTCGGATGATGTTTCTGGTCAACATTCTCCAGTTCCATCTGTTCGAGTTCTAAGTACTTCTTAGAACGCGTGTTGAATTCGACTAAGGTCCGGGGTGGGTCCTTATAGATCGACTTGGCTAGTCTAGGGGTTCCATGTAGCCCGGCGATCACCAGATGTAAATGAACATTTTCGGATAATCCAGGCACTTGGAGGGCAGCAAGTTTGAACCGATCTAGGTACCGTTGCAGTGTTTCTCCGGATTGCTGTTTAATTTTGCCTAAGGCAAACTCTGATTTTGGCTGTTTCTTGCTGGTGGCAAAGTTCAACAAGAATCGTCCCCCGAACTCTTCGAAAGATCGAATGGACCCCGCCGGTAAGGATGAAAACCATGTTTGTGCCGCCCCAGTTAATGTTGTTGCAAAGAGCCTAGTAATCAAAGGCTCTTCGATGCCCTTGATATACATAGCCGTGTCAAACGCATCCAGATGCACCTGCGGATCTTGGGTGCCATCATATTTGATCAGTTCGGATAGGTTTAAGTTGTCTGGATAGGGAGCCTCCACTATTTCATTTGAGAAGGGGCTGTCATTGTACAACCCCCTGTTGTATTTCCTTCTGTATATTCCGGCAACGTTATCCGGGCTGCGTTGTGGGGGTCGGTGCGCTGCAGCCGCGTCGCCATTTGCTTGCATATCTTGTGCACCCAAATGCCTAGGCATCCGAGGCGTCTGGTTAAGACCCAGATTTCCTTGCCCCCCTTGCCGTGGTCCTTGCAAGCCGAATCTCGGTACCCCCATTATTGAATTTGGGTTTACGGGGATACCAGTAGGGGCAGGCTCCACCGGTTGCCGATCTTCTATGCGAGGGCTTGAACGGCGTAGATCTGTGACTACGCGATCAACAGCTCTGACCGGATCTGGGTTAGTCATCTGCCGGATCCGGGCCTCTAGTTCGTGGATCTGCCTCGCATCCGCTTGTCTCTGCAGCTCGCTCCGGCGTTCCCACTCCTCAATCCGGCGCAGGAGGGCATCCATGGCCAGATTCGGGCCTTGTCGGCCAGGTTCATCGATGGGCTGCAACCCCTGCATATAAGGTGCATCAGGGTTGCAGGCTGGAGTGGATGCTGAGTCAGAGTGCACTTCACTGATGTGCACGGCATCTGGATCTGGATCTGCAGGCTGGAGTGCTGCTTCCCGATCCTCCTCCTGATTGGACGTCAAAGGCGGACGGAAGCCACTCCTTGTGGTTCTCACCATCGCTCCTTTTGGTAATTTTAGGGTTCGTTCCCACAGACGGCGCCAATGTTCTGCCTGTTGGCAGATGTGTCCAACGTAGGTTGGATGATTGATCTTGATCTTGGATACGGGTGTTTCTCTCTAGATGCCTATAGATTAGGTATCTGGGAAAAACGTGGATCACTGACACTGACCTAGGCGTATGCCTTCAAGGTGTGTGTGATCTAGTGTTTAGGATCAGAAATTGTGTACCTTACTGCTCTGCTTACCTGCCTTATATAGCCCGGCTCTAGGGTTTGCTTGGCTGGGCCGAGGTGCGGCGTGGACTTTGGGCCGAGGTGCAGAGTGGGCCTAGGTCCAGCCCATAACAAGGTCAAACTAATAATTCAAGTCAAGTCTAGTTACATCCCCATGTCTGACTTGCATCGCGCATCAGGTAGGAAGCACGCCTTCACCATGCACACAAGTTGAAGACCTAATGACATACGCTACTTTGTATTAAAAAATAAAAATAAAAATGGCATGCGCTACTTGTCGCTATTATCAATATTGCCGCCCTATACTTGCTCATTACCAAAAGATCACATGTTCGAACTTGTTAGGTCCGAGGTAGACCTATTTGCTATACCGGATGGTATGCGCTCAGAGATGTATATGCCCAACTTACTAGGCTATATGCCGAGTTCCCAATCACTGCGCACCAGCAATAGGCTTTATAACCAGGGGGTGTTGTGTGTGCACAATGAGTGGAATAAGCTAGGCGATTCAGAGGTGTGTACCTGAGATGTTTAGGTGCTTATTTATAGAGGTACCTGGCTCGGCTGCTGAGCTCCGTCGTTGAGATTGAGTCCGATTTGGTCGGCCTCAACGGGCGAATGTGGGTCAGTTAGGATTCTGCCATATCCCATATCCGAGAGTATCTCGAAGGGCGGTTGGCTGAGGTCCATCCGTAACAGTTGCCCCCCAGCTCGGTATTCGGTAAGTCGGAATGCCGAGATTCTATAGTTAAGTCAGCCGTTCTTCATCTTGCCTTTTTATTCCGTATAAACTATGTCGGAGGTCGTAACTCTTCGAACCTTGTTATGATTTTGGATCAAATTTGTTGGATCAGTGGATTTCGGATGTCGGAACCCTTGAGATGACGTTTCGAGTTTCTGACTTTTCGTCTTATTGCCACTTTTTGTCCCTTCGTCTTACTCCTGCAGTGACGGTTACAACAGGACACGCGTACTCCTCTTACTGGCCGTTCCGCGCATTGGGCAGGAGAGCTAGTTTGAGCCTAGAGTAGGCCATGATTGCGAACATTAATTGCAGGTAGGTGGTGCAGGACGTGCGAGGTGTGCAGGGTGGCGAAAATCCTTTTTTTGCCCCTGATGCCTCAAACGTTTGAGATGCCAACCTTTGGTCTTCCACCCCCTCAGCCCTATAAATATACCTCAGTCCATTTCCACCTCTTCTTTCCTGATCTCTTTCGTCTCCTGGGGTTGGGTTTTCCTGCGCGTTTGAGTTTTCTGCACATTTCTTCCGTCTGTCCCAGTGTTCTTACCTTGGCCATTTCCTCTACCCAGTTTCGCACCAGGTAACTTTCTTTCTTGTAGATTTCTGTACTTTTGTTCCTTTTATAGCTGGTAGGGAGTGTTTTTTTGTCTTGCCCACCCTTTTAAGTGGGTAATGGACGCTCCTGGTAGTTCTGGTGGTCGAAATGAGAGTGAAGAGGTATCCGAGGAGATGGTAGACAGGTTACCGCGATCTGTGCAGTACTGGTTTTACGGTAGGGAATATACTGAGGAGGAGAGGCTTGAGCAGCTTCTCCGAAGTCAACGAGGAGGTCGTCAGACCTCCAGAGGTGCTCGCGGTAGGAGAGGTAGAGGTCGGAGTCGGAGGGGACGCAGGGGTGGATACCCCCAACCATTTTTTACTAGGGGTGCGTCCTCCTCGATTCCTCAGGCTTCAACTTCCGGGCCGAGCTTCTTTTCCGAGCCCGTTCCCCTATCCTATATTCTTCCTCCTCCACCATTTGGGCAAGGTTCGGGGTCTGTTTTAGATCGGATCCCACCTTTCCAGTTGAGTAATAGTTCTTCCAGCATCTCTTCATCCGAGCTGGGTTTTCCCAAATCGGAAATCCCCGCTACTTTTGATGACTCGGCATCCAGTCAGGTGCCCTTCGTCGATCTTCTTAGTAGTTCTGACGACTCTATCCCTTTTTCTTGGAGTCCAGGCCCGGTACCATCTGATTTAGATGATTCTGGGTCAAGTCAGGTTGATTATATTTCTGACCCGACTCCTTCGTGTTCCAGGGACCTGACAATGGACAATTCTGATGTCAACGAATGGGTTCTTCTAGAAATCCTTCGTATGCGGTCGGTCATGACTCCAGCCGACGTCTCCCAGCTTCCTCTTGGGAATCCTGAGGGGGTCGACCTTCTTCCACCGGGCGATTTTCCGATATGCGCGGGCCCCATATCAGATGAGCCCTGCTTCTTCTTTTTCTACCGGGATCTGGTCACCAAGGTCGGAATCCGGTTTCCATTCACCGACTTCCAAATGGCCGTGCTGCGCCGGATTCGAGTGGCGCCTTCCCAGCTTCACCCAAATTCATGGGCTTTCATCCGAGGTTTTGAGCAGCTGTGCTCTTACCTCTTTATTCCTTGTACAGTCTCCCTTTTTTATTTCTTCTTTGATGTATATACGGCTCGGAGTGGTGCCGAGTTGAAAGAGAGGAAAGGGTGGGTTACCTACCGAGGTACCCCTGAAAGGGGGCTTTTCATCCCTTACTCTCAATCCTTCAAGGGTTTTAAGAATGCCTATTTCAAGGTGGCTTCCCGTTCCGATTCCCTTCCTTGGTTTGGCAAGGAGCTGCTAGATGATGGGAACTTGTTGTGCCACTTCGAGCTGTATTGGACGCGAAAACACTATCGACGTCGTCCAAGTCAGGGACTTTTCATCCAAATTCATCCTTTTGAAGGCGTCCCAGAGGAGTATATCTACACAGCTTCCGTGGTCAAGGAAGATCCTCCTGACTCGACAATTGACTAGCACACCAGTGACCACCAATCCGTCAGTATGTCCTGGCACGACCTTTGCCAGCTCTGCCCTGGTGAAGTATATCGGAGGGGGTTCGGGTCCATCGAAGTCTGGCTTAAAAGATGGCCGGTCTCTAATGGACATGACCTCTTTTAAGTATTTCTTTCGGGCGTTCGCCGAGTCTCCTCCGCCGCCCAATCCTCCGCTGATCACGTTGCATTCAAATTCTGCTTCAGGAAAAGTCTCCATTCTGTCGTCGACTTCCTTGCCCTTGGCATTGCGGTCTGGCCTCTGGTCTCTTTTGTCTCCGCGCCTCGGACTTCGGCTTCGGCTTCGACTTCGGCTTTTCTGTCTGGGTTTGTTGTTCTTCTTGCCTTGCGTACGAATTATGTACTGTTTTAACTTTCCTTCTCTGACGTGTTTCTCAATTGCGTCTCGAAGGTCCCAGCAGTCATCCGTGATGTGGCCGTTTTGGTCATGGAAAGCGCAATATTTGCTCTTGTCCAATCCGCTTTTCGCCCTAAGGGGGCGAGGTCGGTCGACATTTCTCATCTCGGTCTGGGCTACTTCTCGCCAGATCCTGGACCTGGGCACGTTTAATGGTGTGTATTCCTCAAACTTCGTTCTGGGAGAACGATCTTCCGTCTTCTTCTCGCGACTGTCGTTCCCTTTTTTGGACCCTTTTTGGTCCCGATCTCGACCGTTTTTCTTATTTGGGCTTCTTCTGGACGGGCTCCGCCCCCGAGAGTCGACGAATGCCTGCTGCATATCCTCCACGTCAATGTATTTGTCGGACCTGCGACGGAATTCTTCAAGGTCGTTGACCGGGTTCTTGTAGATTGACCTTGCGAGGGGGGAGTCGCCATCTAATCCAGAGATGATTAGATGAAGATGCACAGCTTCAGTGAGACCACGGACCTTCAGTGCTGCGTCTTTGAACCTATCAAGGTATTTCCTTAATGATTCGTTGTCTTTCTGACGGATTCTTCCCAGCGCGTAGGCCGGCATGGGATGCACCTTGCTGGTGGCGAAATTTAAGCGGAAAGTTCGCGCTAAATCTTCGAACGAGTCAATTGAGTTTTTGGGCAACCTGGTGATCCAGGTCATTGCTTGTCCCGTTAGAGTCGTTGCGAAAATTCTGGCCTTGATGGGCCCAGTAATCCCATTGAACAGCATTTCGGTTTTGAAAGCCTCCAAGTGGGCTTCTGGGTCCTGGCTCCCATCATAGGGAGGTATTCTGGTGGTTTTGAACCTTGGGGGGATGGCCAAGTTCATTAATCTCTCTGTAAACGGGCTATCATTAGCCTCATCGTCGTTCAAATAATTTTGATTTTGATTGTTGACGGCGATGTTCTGGCCTCCTACCTCTTGCTGATTGCCGAGGTGTTGAGACAGGGTTTCCAGGATGTTGACCTCAGGAGCGGACGTGTTATGAGGTTGGGAGGTTCCGTTACCAGCAGCGGCGTTTCCACCCGAGTTTTGGTGCTGGTTCCTTCCGTCCTGAGCCTGTGGCCCGCTTCCGGTTCCCCTTTGAGCAGTCCGATTTCGCAGTTCGGCCTCCAGCGTGGCCATTCTCTCAGCATCTAGTCGTTGTTGTGTCAAGAATCGGTTTTCCATTTCCTGCATCCGCTGGAGGATTGCTCCCATCGCCGTCGAAGTTACATTTGGTGGCTCGGGTTGACGATTCGCAGTCGTCGTGCTTCCAACCGGTGGTCTAGGAGGTGGCCTCTGTGGTCCGACCTCTTCGACTTGTACTTCCACCAGAACCGGGTTAGCTGAGGCCTGGAGCTGCTCCAAACCAGACATTTGGGAAGGCCCCTGAGCGTTGCCCGACGTGGATCTTGTGTTGGTCATGGTATTATGGGAGTCGAAATTTACCGAGTTCCCACAGACGGCGCCAATGTTAGGTCCGAGGTAGACCTATTTGCTATACCGGATGGTATGCGCTCAGAGATGTATATGCCCAACTTACTAGGCTATATGCCGAGTTCCCAATCACTGCGCACCAGCAATAGGCTTTATAACCAGGGGGTGTTGTGTGTGCACAATGAGTGGAATAAGCTAGGCGATTCAGAGGTGTGTACCTGAGATGTTTAGGTGCTTATTTATAGAGGTACCTGGCTCGGCTGCTGAGCTCCGTCGTTGAGATTGAGTCCGATTTGGTCGGCCTCAACGGGCGAATGTGGGTCAGTTAGGATTCTGCCATATCCCATATCCGAGAGTATCTCGAAGGGCGGTTGGCTGAGGTCCATCCGTAACAGAACTCAATACCATCCTTGCTATTGAGTTGAATTTTGTTGCCGCCCTATAGAAAACATGCTCGAACTCAGCACTTATCAACATTAACGTCATAGAAAACAAATTATTGCCGTCCTACACATGCTCATTACCAAAAATTTGTTAAAAAAACAGCAGTTCATTTAACTATGTTACATTTATTACTTTTCTTTTTTCTTTTTTTTGGTGATCAGCTACATTTATTACTCTATTAAAGTTGTATCGTTTTTTCCAATTTTATATACATGCAATTGGAACAAACAAACTTCATTGCATTCAGATAGAGAAGAGAACACAAAACACTCAGAAAGCTAAAAAAATGGAGAAGGAAAAGAAAAACTATGTAGCTCACTGTTTGGTCCTACCTTATCCTGCCCAAGGTCACATAAATCCTATGCTTCAATTCTCCAAGCGTTTGGTTGAAAGAGGAGTAAAGGTGACACTGATAACTGTTATTTCCAATTGGAGGACTATTACCAACAAAAATCTCAGATCCATTGAAGTTGAAAGCATCTCAGATGGCTATGATGATGGAGGACTTGCAGCAGCAGAGAGCCTTGAAGTTTACAAAGATACCTTTTGGAGAGTTGGACCACAAACTCTATCCGAGCTTCTTCAAAAGCTTGCATGTTCTAACAACCCTGCAGATTGTGTTATCTATGATGCTTTCTTGCCTTGGTCTCTTGATGTTGCTAAGAAATTTGGACTCCTTGCTGCTTCCTTCTTCACTCAATCTTGTTCTGTTAACAACATATACTTCCATGCTTATAAGAAGTTTGTTGAGTTACCTCTTTCGAGGACAGAGTTTTTGCTACCAGGATTGCCAAAACTTGCATCTGGGGACTTGCCATCATTCTTGTATAAATATGGATCCTACCCAGGTTACTTTGACATAATTGTGAATCAATTTTCCAACATTGATAAAGCAGACTGGGTTCTTGCAAACACATTTTATGAACTGGAAAAAGAGGTAACTAACTTCAATAGCTGAAAATTTCCATTGATTAATTTGATTTGTTCTTATCCACTGGAATGTATTGTTACTTAATTTTTTTCTGGCTATTGATTATTGAAATTTGAGGATGAACATGGAGCAATGCTAAAAAGTCGCTCTTTGTGACTGAAAGGCCACGTGTTCGAACTCAATAGCATCCTTGCAAACATGCAAGGTTAAAGATACTTACAAGAATTTCCCTTAACACTATTCTCCTAAGTCTAAGTCGGGATTTAATTGGAAATGACTTTATTGATTATTGAAATCTGAAATGAAATTCCTTTTAGGTTGTTGATTGGTTGGGGAAGATTTGGCCATTAAAGCCAATAGGACCATCTGTACCATCTATGTTTTTGGACAAAAGACTCCAAGATGACAATGAATATGGTGTTAGCATGCTTGATCCAAATATAGAAACTTGCATCAAATGGCTTGATGAAAAGCCGAAAGATTCAGTTGTGTATGTCTCTTTTGGGAGCATGGCAGGTCTTAGTGAGGAGCAAACAGAGGAAGTAGCTTGTGGTTTGAGAGATAGTGGGAGTTATTTCATGTGGGTGGTTAGAGCTTGTGAACAGGATAAGCTTCCAAAGGAATTTCTAGAGACATCAGAGAAGAGTTTAATAGTCACATGGTGTCCCCAACTACAAGTCTTAACACATGAGGCCGTGGGGTGTTTTCTCACACATTGTGGTTGGAACTCCACATTGGAAGCTGTGAGCTTAGGTGTTCCAATGATTGCAATGCCACTTTGGGCTGACCAAATCACAAATGCAAAGCATATTGCAGATGCATGGAAAATGGGAATCAAAGCTGTTGCTGATGAGAAAGAGATAGTTAGGAGAGGAACAATTAAACACTGCATAAAGGAAATGATGGAGACTGAAAAAGGAAATGAAATAAAGAACAATGCCGTCAAATGGAAGAATCTGGCAAAGAATTCTATCGATGAGGGAGGAAGTTCTGATAAAAATATTGAAGACTTTGTAGCTAAATTGGCTCACTGCTGAGTTGCTTTTTATTGATGAAGGAGAAAGTTCTCATGAAGTGGTGTGCTGCTGCCAAATTTGAATAAAATAATTCTGCAATAATTGTTATTGTTGGCTTTTTTTTTGTTAGTTCAATTTGTTGGCTGCTTTAAAGGTAACAAGAAAGTGAGGACGTGAGGTTGTCAATTTAAATTATTGTGAGAATTTGTTGGCTTCTGAAGTGGCATGTCTTTTAATATTTTTCTTTTCAGTTATGTATGTTGAGTTTGCTCTGTCATAAGAAGAATAAATGACGTGACATTCAGTTATGTTGTTACAGTCCCCACCATGCTATTCTCTCACTTCTTCTTTCCTTGATGTTCTAAGTTTGAGTTGTATTAGAGTTATGTAACACGGATATAATATAAAAGTATTGAGTTTAACCTCTTTGATTTAATTTTTTTATATGATTGGAGCTTCGTGTCAAAGTGGTTTGTGGCGAAATTTGTTAGCATAGTTAGCAGGAACTTATGTATTCCACCTTCCTAATATACTAATATTGAATTAATATTTTGATTTTTAGGACCCTAGCACACCACAACATTCTTTACTAATTGTCTTGGACATGATATAAAAACTCACATTGTAGAAGGCACAAGAAGAACTAATAGTTTTTGAGAAAAAATTAAGGAAAGATTTTTTAATTGTATTAATCATAGTGTGAGAGCATTAGATCAGGAATTAGACCCTCAATATAAATGAGAATTAAAGGCATGTAGTGAAAATAATACATTAGTTAAACTTAAAAGCATGAGGCACATTGACCAAAACACAAATGAAAAAAAGAAAAAAAAAAAAAAAAAAAAAAAACATTTGCGTTCTGCGGCGTGTGAAAAGTTATCAGGAACGATGTTGGTAGTGAGATTATTTATTGTGGTCGGGACCACCTTTTTTTAGTGGTCCTTAGTATAAATGGAAGGGTAAAAGTAGTAATGAGAAAAAATAACAGGAATAAAAAGGAAAAGAAAAAATTGATGTGGTGAAAGAGAGTACCAGGTTATTGAGTGGTTCTAGACCATAAAAGATATTTCCATTGGTAGCACCTGTTTTTATTATTTAAAAAAAAAAGTTAAATCAAAGTATGCCACTTAATGCAATCTGATATAATTTTTAAAAAAAAAATAAAAATGACAGGCGAATTACAATAAAATTGCTTTCTCAAGCGATTCATACGGTGCAATCGGTAACATTATTCTTGTACCATTCTTTTCCTATTCTCCTCTTTGTAAATATATTCCAATCCACTCCACTTGATGGTCCCGCATAAATTCAAGCAGGGGGGCGAATTAAGTTATATAAAATTTTTAAATTATATCAATGATAATTTTTTAATAATGATTTTGACTAATAAAAATAATAATAAAGACGTAAACACAAATAATTATGTGAAAAGAATTATTAAGGGAAGAAAAAAAAATCTATGATCCCAATCTAGATGCCTCTATCTAATTGGAAGAGATATCACTAGAGTGGGCCAAACTCAATTTATAGTACAAGAATATAACTTATTCTACCTTAATACAAGAATTCATCAAAATCTATCTCTAGATTTACTCACCTCAATTTACCGTAATAAATTACAAGGTTATTGTGATTTCTAAGAAAATATTCCAATTTTTTTTTTTAAACTAGAATCAAAATTTTCAAATTGATTTTTCAAAAATGAATTTTCCAAAGTTAAATAAAATAGAATCAAATCTTTTAAAGAGGAATTTAATCTAAAATTAATTTTTTTATTTTCAAATCAAAAATCGAATCTTAAAATTCTATTTAGATTAAAAATTAAACTTTTCTATCTTCCTTAGTTTGCAAAACTTTAAAATAATATAACTCATCGCAGGATTCACCTCATCCAACCATTACATGAAATTTAAAATTTTATCTTATAACTTCGATCTTCGCAATTTTATTGCATTCACTTCTTCGTAATTCATCACAAATTAAATCCTAAAACAAACTTTCAAAAACTAAATAAATTACTGGAAAAAGTTCAAAAAAAACCCTATGGTATTGCGTTGAATCACTTATACCCATATGCTTTACTTTTAATAACTTAACTCCATATGATTTTTTAATCCACACTCCTCCTTAACATTGTTAGAAACTTAACTAAAATTATCTACTTTATCCTTCTTAGAAGAAGAAAATAGAGTGACATAAAAAAATAAGACCAAATATTAAGTAAACTTAGAATACTTAATAAAAGACTAAAACAATGTTACCAAAGAAAAAAAGACTAAAAAAAAACAGTAGAAGAAAAAAAATGTCAAATGTGTCTAAAAAAAGAAAAGAAAATAGATTAACAACAAAAACTAGAAAAAAAATAAGACCAAATGTGTTAAAAATCATAACAGCGAGAAAAAAGACAAAAATTAAAAATACGAAAATGGTCTAAATGAAAAAATTATACCAAAGACAAAAAAAATTAAGATAAAAATAAAATAAAAAAGGAATAAGGAATATGTAGCCCCCTTCTGGTTATTATTGCTTATACTATTTAGAGATGGCAATATGGGTTGAACCCGACGGATCAACCCGCCAACCAGCCAAAATGGGACGGGTTGGGTCACATATTTCAACCCACCAACCTGTCTCAACCCGCCCCATTGGGTTGTGGGTCAAAATGGGTTGGCGGCGGGTCGGGTTGGCCCGCCAAGTCAAATTTTTTATTTTTTATTTTTACTATTAGGTAGTATTTTATTTGTTTTTAAGCTTTTGTGATATCTAATTTTTTGTTATTTTAGTATTCTCTAGAAAAATATAGAAGAAAAATTTTATTTATGACAAAAGTCATTTATTTATGGAGATAAAAATAAGTTTGTAAAGAATATCTAACTAAATATTAACATATATTTATACTTAAGATTGGAAAAAAAAAAACTAAAGGGAATGTGATACGAAAATAAGTAATATTATAATATTTATAAAATATAATTTACTTTTTATTTTTAATTATTTTTTATTTTTTAAGCGGGTTGACCCACCAACCCACTATAAAATTGGGCGAGTTGGGATTTTCAACCCAAATTTAAGTGGCGGGGCGGGGCGGGCCAACCCACTTTTGGCGAGTTGGTGGCGGGATGGGCCAACCCGTTTTTCCCCTAATACTTTTAAGCGTAGTTACAATCAAGTAAATGAATTGAAATTACATGTAAAATTTTCTTTTACTTCTTATTAAACATGAACTTTGTATTCAAAGAATTCAAATACATTAATTGTAACCATAGTTATCAGTATTTTATGATACACAATACGATTCATAAGCCTAACGATATATATCGTGAGGTGTATCAGAAAGCTATTTGTATGAAACAATACGATACGTGTATCATATGATACAAAAATTAAATCAAAATTTATAATTTGTAATATAAGAAAGATATAAAGATTTTATTTGTAATTTAAATTAAAAAAACAAAAAGGACCCTTTTTGAAAGAAGATGATGGATTAGTTATGTAACTGATAGATGTTAACAGTGATAAGTGATAATATTAGTGTTAATGATTGATGAGTAGAAGAATAACTAGTTTGCATTTTAATTACTTATGTATTTTGCTTATTGGATCCTTTCTTAAATTTGAATTTATAAGATATTAATTATATTATATATTTTTAAATCTTTTATTATATTTTTGTATTTTACGATTCGATACGATTCACGATACACGTTACAAAGAACGGTCAAACGATACACGATACGTATTGCAATTCAACAAGCTTGATTGTAATTCATACATTGTGTGAAACATCATAAATTAACTTAATATCACCCACCATGTAGCCCCTATAAGCTAACATGGTGCATGTATGCATAACGACGTAAAAACTTGGTAGAATAACGACTTAAAAAATTCAGAATGACTTTTTGTAGGTGTCAACGTCTATATATAGACACCGGAAGGACATGATCAATCATCACCAGCGAACCGCCGAGACTAACGGCTATGAACTGATATGACCGGTGACCGGCTCAATCTGAACGCACCATTTCGGTTCAAAACTGAAAATGAAAAGAAAGAATATGTTCGGTTCAAAATAGGAAGGAAGCAACGGATAGGACAGAGGTATTTTGGACAAAAAATTATTTCATAAAAAACTATTTTATTTTTCTAGCACACACGTACGTGCGACTGACTCGGATGGTAGCGGCACCGAGCGCACGTATGGCTGACCAAGGCCCACTTGCATTCTCTCTCCTTCATAAAAATAGAGTCCCCTTATGGCTTTGTTTGAGAGTTGGTTTTAGGAGGGGAAAGAAAGGAAATTGAGTGTTTTAGTAAATCTAGTCAAAATTATTGATAGAATCTAAATTCCGTCGAAATTTTCAACAAAAAATATTTTCGTCCAAAATCTTGACGAAACACATTTTCAACGAAAAGTTTTGACGTAAAATAATTACGTCAATTTTTTTTACGGAAAATATTTCCATTAAATTTTTTCTCAAAAATTTTCGACGAAAAATATTTCCCTCAAAATTTGTGACTAAAAATATTTTTATAAAAGATTTTGACGGAATTTTTTTTTGTCAAAATTCTTTACGGAATCTAAATTTCGTCAAAACATTTCCCTCAAAATATTTCACAAAAAAACATATTTATAGAAATTATTAACGAAAAATATTTCCATCAAAATTTTCAACGAAACACATTTCCATAGAAAAGTTTTGACAGAAAAAAATTCATCAAAATTCTTTACGGATGTCAAATTTGTCGAAAGTTTTCGAAGGAAACATTTTCGTTAAACTTTTAGACAAAAAACCATTTCTTTCAAAAATTTTAACGAAACACATTTCTATAAGAGATTTTCAACGGGAAATATTTCCGTCAAATTTTTTAATAAAAAACATTTCCATCAAAATATTGAACCGAACATAGTTCTGTCAAAAAAATTCTAAAGAAAATATTTTCGTAAAATTTGTTGACGAAAAAAATATTTTATCAAAATTCTTTACATAATCTAAATTTTGTAAAAAGTTTTGAATGAAACATTTCCCTCAAAATTTGTGACTAAAAAAATTTCTTCAAAATTTTCGTTAAATGGAGAAGGAAAGGAAAAGCCATGTAGCACACTGTTTGGTCCTACCTTATCCCCTGCAAGGCCACATCAATCCCATGCTTCAATTCTCCAAGCGTTTGGTACAGAGAGGAGTAAAGGTCACACTGGCAAATACTATTTCCATTTGGAACACTATTAGCAACATAAATCTCTCTTCCATTGAAATTGAGAGCATCTCAGATGGGTATGATGGTGGAGGACTTGCAGCGGCAGGAAGCATAGATGTTTATAAAGAAACCTTTTGGAGAATTGGACCACAAACCTTAGATCAGCTTCTTCAGAAGCTTGCGAATTCAAACAACCCTGTGGATTGTGTTATCCATGATGTTTTCTTGCCTTGGGCCCTTGATGTTGCCAAGAGTTTTGGGATCCAGGTTGCTGTGTTTTAACTCAAGCTTGTTCTGTTAACAATATAAACTTCCATGCTTTTAAGAAATTTCTTGAGTTACCTCTGTCACAGACAGAGATCTTGCTGCCAGGGTTTCCAAAACTTGCACCTAAAGACATGTCATCTTTCTTGTATAAACATGGATCCACACCAGGCTACTTTGATATACTTTTGAATCAATTTTCCAGGATTCATAAAGCAGATTGGATTCTTGTCAACACTTTTTATGAACTGGAACCAGAGGTAAGTGACTAGTATAATTGAAAATTCCATTGATTAATTAATTTGGTTTAGTTTGGTTTTATTCATTGAAATGTGTAACGGTAATGGGATATTGTAATGGTAATGGGATATAATATAACGACAATTGTAACGGTGATGGAATGTAACCGTTGTAACGGTAATTGTAACGTTAATTGTAATAGTGTTTTCTTTTGTAATATCCATCCTTCATGGTTATAAGTAGGTGTGTGGTGTTAAGAAAAGATATCAGAAAATTATTGGAAATTCTCATCTCTCCCTTGACTCTTTCTCTCTCAATTCCCTCTTCTCCTTTCTGCAATCTTCTTCTTTTGTAGCATCCGCTACAATGGTGCTTTCATCGATCTACTCTTTCTCCATAGCTAAAAGTAACATTCACCCTCTTCCACACCAAATCATTGATCCCCAATCTCACCCTTCAATCTCACCTACCATTCCATCATGCTGGGATGATATCACTGTAGCACTTCATGCAATCGACCAATCCCTTACAAAATCGTGTGCTGACTTCGCAAGGTCTAGGGCCAAGATGGAAGCTGATTTCACAAGGGTTCGAGCCGAGATGCGGTTTGATTTCGCAAAGATTAGGGCTGATATCGATAAGATGCACGTTGATCTGGAAGATATAGCTGCTACTAGGATTCAAAGGATATTTCGTGGATATCTTGTGCGGCGTCAGCGATTAAGGAAACCCGAAGCCCCTACGACTACAGACCTGTGGATGGCGTCCCTCCCACAATCAATGAGCGTGCCCACAAGCTCTGCACTAGCTCCGATTGGTGGAGCGTCCTCAGCCTCCATTTCGTTTGGTGGATCATTTGTTGTTAAGGGAAAACTCTCGTTCATTGCAGATCCTTCCTTCCAGATCTCAGATATCCCGAACCACCCTCATCCATTCCAGGTTCCTATATTTGAACCCCCTGTGTACGGTATTACAAGAGAGTCGTTTGCTAAGCGGAATTAGAGTCTTTAACGTCGTTTTAGATACTGAAAAATCATTTTGGTGTTTTTAATCAAAACTTATAATTGAAATCGGTTTTCTTCTAAAATCAGAGTATGTTTTCAAATTGTCTTAAGTTGGTGAAAATATTATTTCCCCAGCAAAACGTGCCATCTTTAGAAATTCGTATAAAATCAATTCTGACGATTTAAAAAAATATTCCTTATTATCTAGAAAGAGCACGTCTGGGGCTTCGCGTGCGTATAAAATAATAGTAAATCGGAGTTCGTTTGCCCCTTGAAACATAATCCGCAAGGTGCTCGTAAAACTGTTTAAAAATCAGCACTTAATAAAACGTTCAAAAATCCATTTCGCAAAACGTTCCCAGATTTTTCCCAAAACAGCCGTTGTTCATAAAAGACTTAAACTAGCAGCATGCATCCACATAATCATGCCTTCAAATGCTCTTTTGTCCCACTTCCATTTTATAAAAATAGCAGCCCCAAAGGGGTGAGAATAATCCCAGTAGTGTGGCAACAAAACCAATAATGCAACAGTATTAAACTAGGCACAAAATCATAAACAGTCACTTCAACATATCCTTTTTCCTTTTCCTTTTTCCTTTTCATCATATAATAGTGCTTATATAACGCCTTCCTTTTTGTGCTCATAACACCGTCGTGCGCGCAATACACAGTGGATATCCCATAATTCGGCACCCTCAAAGGTGGATTCCAACTATGGCCTATGCGGACGGATGCCAAGTGTCCCATACCCTGGTACCGGAGGGATGCCTATATGATGCATGCTCAAACACATGGTCCAATATATAACTATTCTAAATTTCAAGGCTATATGAATTTGGTACATGCATGCCATGCTATGCTGTCACACACAAAGTAGAAAAATAGATGCGGTATGATGTAAGATGCATGCTTATATCATCCTTTTCATATACGTTATGCTGCCACATAACAACTTTACCTCATAATCATATTGCCATCAAGGCATTTCATGGCAGAATACTTTCATCATACAGAACATAATAATTTTACGGAGTATGGAGCATCATGTTACAACTTCATACACTAGTCAATAGTCACATTAGGTAATACCGCCTAACACTTACCTCGTGCGTCACAATTAAATTTACCAAGCAACAGCAAGCTAATTCCAAGGTCTCAAAGATGTTTCGCACCTAATTTACAAGCATAACAAATCAGAAAACGTTCCACACTTTTCCTTAGAATTTATCAACAAAACTCTAAGCCTAATTGTCCATATACCCTGCGGCCAACAAGGTTAATCTTCTAAAAATATCCTGAATTCATTTTAGTCTTCATTAATGTTAAACAGTGAGCAAAAATACAGCAGCATTTTCCTTACTAAAAATAGTGTGCAAAAAATCATTTTACAACAACGTTTTTAAGCAAAACAGTGAGCAGAAAATAGCAATGTTTTTCTTAATAAAACAGTGAGCATTTAATCCTTTTACAGCAACATTTTTCAGCAGAATACAACAGCATTTTTCTTAATAAAATAGTGAGCAGAAAATCCTTTTATAGCAATGTTTTTCAGCAGAATACAGCAGCATTTTTCTTAATAAAATAGTGAGTAGAAAATCCTTTTACAGCAACGCTTTTCAGCAGAATACAACAGCATTTTTCTTAATAAAATAGTGAGCAGAAAATCCTTTTACAGCAACATTTTTCAGCAAAATACAGCAGCATTTTTCTTAATAAAATAGTGAGCAGAAAATCCTTTTACAACAACATTTTTCAATAACAGTCAACAGAATACAACAGCCTAACCATATGTGGTAAACTAAATTAAAATAGGACTTAGCTTATATCAAAACTTACCAAGTCAGAATCGATTTTATCAAGACAAAAATATCAAGGAGAATTTGCTCCACAACCCTACTACTTCATTCAAGGTGCGCTACAAGGGCCTAAGCATACTATCCATAATATAATGTTTCATAAAATTTTAAAGACATACTAAGTTATCACCCAACAGCCCCACTATTATTATTATTATTTTCTAAGATCATTACTAAGATTATTTTTTATTATGCTCTTCCTATAGACATACAAAGAAGGAGTGCTTTAGAGCTTTGCATAAAAGTCCCAGTGAAGAGAACTTGCAAAAGTTTAGATTGGTGAGAAAAATGCAAAGAAAGCAGTGCAAGAAGCTAGAGGCAAGGTTTTCGACGAGTTGTATAAAAATCTTGGAAGCAAGGATGGTGAAAGAGGTATTTATAAACTTGCAAAGATAAGGGATAAGAAAAGTAAAGACCTCACCCAAGTTAGATGCATCAAGGATGAAAATCAAAAAGTTCTGGTAAGAGATGAAGATGTAAATGAAAGATGGTTGAACTACTTCAACAAGCTGTTTAACGGGGATAGAGATACAAGCGAGGTGGACTTGGAGGACTCGTATGATGATATGAATAGAAGATTTGTATGCAGAATTAATACACATGAAGTTAAGGAAGCTTTAAAGAGGATGAAGACTAATAAAGCCTTGGGGCCTGATGGTGTCCCTATTGAAGTGTGGAGAGGTCTAGGGGATTGGCAATAAAATGGTTGACCAATCTTTTCAATAACATTCTCCAGACAAATAAGATGTCGGATGCTTGGAGGAAAAGTACGATTGTGCCTATCTACAAAAACAAGGGAGATACACAGAATTGTTCAAACTATAGAGGCATTAAGCTAATAAGCCATACTATGAAGTTGCGGGAGAGGGTTATTGAACATCGCTTGAGGAAGATACCAAGGTTTCTGTAAATCAATTTGGATTTATGCCAGGAAGTTGTACCATGGAAGCCATTTTCTTGATGCGACAACTTATGGAAAGATACCGAGAAAAGAAGAAGGACTTGCATATGGTGTTCATAGACCTTGAGAAAGCATACGATAGGGTTCCAAGGAAATTTTTATGGTGGGTTCTGGAGAAGAAAAAGGTCCCATCAAAGTATGTAAAGGCAATCCAAGATATGTATGATGGGGCTACTACATGTGTAAAAGCTTGTAACGTAACATCAAGTTATTTTCCTATCACGGTTGGTGTACACCAAGGGTTGGCTCTAAGTCCTTATCTCTTTGCCTTAGTTATGGATGAACTAAGAAAAGATATTTAAGAGGAAGTGCCATGGTGTATGCTTTTTGCAGACGATATTGTGCTTATTGATGAGAGCAAGGAGAGTGTTAAAAGAAAACTTGAATTATGGAGAAGCACATTGGAATCCAATGGATTCATATTAAGTCGAAGCAAGACTGAGTATGTGAAATGTGAGTTTTCTCTGGTACGAGATGGGGACCAGGAGCCCGTGCATTTAAGTGGTCAAGAGGTACTCAAAAAAGATGTTTTTAAATACTTGGGCTCCATTTTACAAAAAGGTGAAGAGATTGATGAGGATGTAAATCACAGAATCAGAGCAGGGTGGATGAAATGGCGCAATGCATCTGGGTTTTTGTGTAACCGCAAAATGCACCTTAAGTTAAAAGGAAAATTCTATAAAACGGCAGTAAGACCGGCAATGCTATATGGAGCGGAATGCTGGCCAGCACATAGGCAACATGAGCATAAGATGGGAGTAGCAGAGATGAGGATGTTAAGGTGGATGTGTGGTTACACAAGGATGGATAAGATAAGAAATGAAGATATTCGACGAAAGGTCGGAGTAGTTGATGCTCTCCGGCAAGTATACCGATCGCACAAGTAATAAAGTGATAAATACAGTTCGTCTCCACAGGGATTAGATCTAATATCAAATAAACAATTTCCTTTAAGAATGGACGATTTCCAAAAGGGTTTTTTGTGACAAATATTGTCAAATTGATTGGGATTAAAAATAAAGACTTATTTTTGTGTTTTTGAATTAGAAAAGAAAACAATACAATTGAAAATTGATTTTTAGAAAAAATATGAGAAAAGTATTGTAGCCAGGGTTCCTTCACCAAATGATCCCCGCTTTTTACTCCGGATTGATTTATAAAAATCATTTATATAATCACTCAGATAAATTATCATCTAAAAGATTTAATAGTTAACCCTCAATTCCTTGCAGGGTTAACCCTTTAATCCCATGAGAAACCCCAATTCCTTGCAATGTTTCTCATGGGATCAAGCAATGAGCGTGATAATTTAAGCATCTGCAATCGTATACACGTCTATTCCTAGCACGCATACAGATTGTTATCTTACCCCCTTTCGAGATCAAAACCCCAATATTCCTATCTAGGATTTTGATCCTCAGAATATCCCCAACTATCAGATTGATCAATTCTAATACAGGGAATATAAAATTCGCACAGAGTAAAGATAAAGATAATTATATAAATTAAAAATCACAAATCAATCCTTCATGTCAAGGGTTCACATATGGATCGTGACCCTGACTACAATAAAAATGATCTAGCCGATCAACATCATGATCGCTGATCTAAAATTTAACATAAACTAAAAATAAAAGATAAAGAAATACTAGATGAAGACGAAGAACGAAGAACAACTCCAGTGCTCTTCTCCTCCAATCTCCAGATCTGTCCTTGAACCTTGTATCTGTGTTTTTTTCTTTTTTTCAGATCTGACAAGTCTGCCGACCTAGTTGCATAAGAGGTGCTTTTATAATATTTTATTTCCTTTCCAAAAGTGCCCCTCCTAAAACACGGAGATCCGTCCCGCAGACCGGCGCCGGTTGGCACCGAATTGGCGCACGTTCGCGCCACTCCAAATTGGCGCTGGGTGGCGCCACTTTTTCAACATATATGGCGCTAGTTAGCGCCACTTTGTTACTATTCATTGGCGCTAACTAGCGCCAACTTCATTTGTCTTTAGGCGCTAGCTAGCGCCAGTCCACTGTCTTGCGGCGCTAGTTTGCGCCATTTCCTTTGTAAATTGGCGCTGCCTTGTGCCAACCTTCTGTCTTGTTGCGCTGAGACGCGCCGCTTTCTTTCGTAAATGGGCGCTAGGTTGCGCCAAACTTCTGTAATATTGCGCTGGGCAGCGCCACTTTCTTCATTAGTGGGCGCCAGGTTGCGCCAAGGTTCCGCCACTTTCTTCTGTAATTTCCCTGTAAAAATACAATTAAAATGTGAATATTATTGACATTCAAAGAATCAATATAATTAGCCAATATGTATTTAATTTGCTCTCTTATGACTCAATTCTTGTCAATTTTATCACAGAAAAATCACACCTGCCAGAGGCACATCAGTAGTACCGGTAGCCGAGAAGATGAGATAACATAGATTGAGGTGGTTTGGGCACGTGATGAGAAGGCCCCTGGATGCCCCTGTAAGAACAGAGGTTTGTTACCAAGAGCTCAACACAAAAAGAGGCAGAGGTCGGCCGAAACTTACTTGGGGGAAGCTAGTAAAACAAGATTTAATGGAGTGGGATATAGATTGGCGGACGGTATGTCTTAGAACGGAACGGAGAAAAGCTATAAGTATGGTGGAGGGTTAGACCCGTTGTTATTCCTATGTTCCATATGGTTCCTTTTTAGTCCTTTTCCCCTTCATTTCCCCTATTTCTTCTTGTCCCTTTCTTTTTTACTTTTACTTATTTAAATATATATATATATATATATATATATTATTATAATAATAATTATTATTATTATTTTTAATTTTTAATTTTTTTTTCAACCGTCTTATATCTTTCATGTGGGTTCATCTACCACCGACCCCAATTAATATGGGATAAAGGTGATGTTGATGTTGTTTTGTAGAGTTGTTGGAGACTTAATTATTAGTTGTTGAATTTTAAAATATTTAACTATCGTTATGTCACTTAATCTCAAATTTCTGTTTAGTATTTTTTTTTTAATGTGTTCGGCATCACCAATTATACATACTTTTTTTTTGCATTACATGGGAATCGAACACACACCACTACACTACATACACCTAACACACACACCCCACACCACTAGGCTAATCCTAGTGGTTCCAATTATACAGACTTTGGATATATAAAAAGTGGATAGAACAAAAGGGATGTAATTTTCATTGTCATTATCTACGCAAGTAAATGCTATTATATTAGGATATATAGTTGTCATTATTAAATAAAATAGTCAAACACATCTGCATCACATTTGCATCACCTCGTATATATGTGAACTGATCAATATATTATACATGTGAACTGTAACGGTAATGTGTGTATCTTAATAACCAGTCCTTATAGTAGTGCCCCTATAGTAGTGTCCTTATAGAAGTGTCTTTATTTTAATTACTTGTTTGTAATGTTGTGTTTTCTGTTGTAACTACCCTTATGGGTATAAGTAAGTATGTGGCCATTAAGAAAATATATCAGAAAATTGCCAAATCTCTTCTTTCTCTAAATCTCCCCTCTCCTCTGTTTTTCCTCGTCCCTCTTCTCTTCTAATTTTCCCTCTTTTCTTCTAAAACCGGTAGCAACTTGCTACAATGGTGCTTTCATTGAGCCACTCTTCCTCCATAGCTAGAAATAACATTCATCCTCTTCCACAACAAATCACTAATCCCCAATCTCACCCTTCAATCTCACCTACCATTTGCTGGGCTGATATCACTGTAGCACTTCATGCATTAGATCGATCCCTTTCAGATTCGCATGCTGACTTTGCCATGGCTAGGGCCGAGATGCAAGCTGATTTCGCAAGGGTTCGAGCTGAGATGAGCGCTGATTTTGCAAAAATTAGAGCTGATTTTGATGAGATCCGAGTTGCTATAGAAGATCTAGCCGCTACTAGGATTCAAAGGATTTTTCGTGGATTTTTGATGAGGCGTGATACCCACCTTCACAGGGATCTTACATTTAATCCCTCTTTGCATGATCTTCTTTTGCATCATCTGCCCTTATTTCCCTCTATTGAGAGAAGACAGTCTAGCGCCATCAAATTGTTTTGTGCTCTCCCGAACGAATTGGACACGGTCATTGACGAATCTCTTCGAGTGGGATGGATAAACCTTTTTGGATCCACCTATTGTTCAGATCCTGAGGAGGATAGGGTTGTGTGCCCTTGCACGATATTGTGTCCCGATTTCATCTTGTGTTTGGGCTTCATCTGGTCCGATGTGAACTATAGTACTGGCGCTATTGTTGTGGAGAAGCGATTTCTGCGATGGCTTTCCAAACCTCCTCCCTTGCCGAAGCCGCCGGACTCTACTATCTGCTTCTATTTGTTTTCATTGTTACATTCGCTCGCAAAGTTGCCCAAACGGGATTGTGTTTTTCACCCTGGGATGAAATTCATGGGTTGTATTGATTGTGTTTTTCCTAGTGGTAGAAATTTTTTCAGGCATTCCTCGGCTTCAAACCTATTTTCTCCTCGTTATGCCAACAGAAGCAAAGGTCTAATGAACCCAGGGCTTGGAGCTGTTAGTGCAATTAGAGGATTTGGCTTTGTTGAGAGTCCAACCCAGATGTTTGATGAAATGACTGAGCGGGGATATGGATTTTTACATTATACCTGCAAAGTGTTTGCTGATATGGATTATCGCGAACGTAAGTCAACCCTGACAATCGTATTAGCACGACATATTTGGTCCTCCATTATAGAAGACTCTTGTCAGCCCCTACCTCTATTTGGTAACAAAAGTGGCTACAATTCATGTTCAGACAAGTATCCTTCTCTTCTTAAGCTTGGCACCAAGCGTGAAACCCAAACAAAGATTGAGCCTCACATTGTCCATTTTATACTATCACAACCCTCCCAAGCAGTCCTTGTTGACATAAGTTTCGGCATTATTGTTCCTCGCTTGGGTGGAGAGTCCTATAATATTAAAAATGCTCTTATTGGTATGCTGGAGAAGCTAATGATGCAGCCATTTAAGGATATTGATGGTGCAAGGAGTTGTAGATCCATTTATATGCATAACAAGCAAGCTCTGTTAAAACATTTTTGCTACAATGTGGAAATGCCTCCTTCGTACTTTCCTCTTCATTGGGAGGGTACGGGAGAACAATGGTGGTATGCATCACCCATTGATTGGGCTGCAGCAAATGGCCTCTATGATCTAATGGTGGAGCTTTTACACCTTAACACCAATCTCCTCATAAAGCTAACTTCACTTTGTCGAATTCGCCGCCTTGAAACCGTGTGGGATGATGAGACACAGTTCGAAGCTGTCGCTCGCAAGTTGCTATGAATATCATGCTTGAGTGCGAGATAGGAAAAAGCCATCACACTTTCATTCGAGCTGGGTATGGTGGATGGCTTCTTTACACTGCTACCTCAGCTGGTGATGTGGATTTTGTACAAGAATTATTGGGAAAAGACCCTTTTCTTGTGTTTGTTGAAGGAGAGTATGGAGTCACTGCTATGCTTTATGCTGCAGCCAGGAGCAACAATTCTGAGTTATTCAAACTCCTCCTTCATTCTTCTCTTTTGCCATGAGAGTGCCCCTATAGTAGTGGTGAAGAATTGGATGAGAGTTCTAGAATTTTCAAGAGGAACATGATGAATAGGGCCATCCATGATGCTGCCAGAGGAGGGAACTGGGAGATTCTGAAGCAGCTTGTTGGAATTGCTTCTGACATTTTAGCTTATAGAGATTCTCAAGGATGCATAGTGTTGCATACAGCAGCTGGCAGAGGACAGGTTGAGGTGGTGAGAAATCTACTTGCATCATTTGATATTGTCATCTTCACTGATGCTCAAGGGAACACAACATTCCATGTAGCTTTTTACAGGGGTTACTTATCTGTGGTTGAGATTCTGACTCTTGCATCACCCTCACTAGCATTGTTAACCAATCACTATGGAGATACTTTTCTTCATATGGCAGTTGCTGATTTCAAAAGTCCTGGTTTCTATAGACTGGACAAGCATAGTGAACTCATGAAGCAATTGGTGAGTGAAAAGATTGTGAATGTGGGGGATATTATCAATGTCAAGCACAATGGATTATTTGGTCTCCTTATTGATTCCTTTGTTGCTAATGTTGGTCTCATTGCTAAAGTTCATGTTTCATATTCTCTGTCCTTAGAAGATATTGTTTATTGTAAAGTGAAGATTTTGGGAATAGGATGTTGTATATCAGGTCCATTGCTCCCACCCTCTTCTTGGAATATAATTTGGTTTTGGTGAAATTAGCTGATATAAAAAAATTGAGGAAACTTTTTGTGGACAGATTCCTGACTCCTCACAGCTTGTACAAGAATTCATGGGAGAACTTTATTATTAGGATAAGAGACTGCATCATTTGGATTATATGGGACCTGATTAAAGGATGTATTTTTATCTTTGACCCCGGTATTGTTATAACTCAACCTCGAGGACGAGGTTGGTCTGAAGGAGGATGGAATGTAACGGTAATGTGTGTATCTTAATAACCAGTCCTTATAGTAGTGCCCATATAGTAGTGTCCTTATAGAAGTGTCTTTATTTTAATTACTTGTTTGCAATATTGTGTTTTCTGTTGTAACAACCCTTATGGGTATAAGTATGTGGCCATTAAGAAAATATATCAGAAAATTGCCAAATCTCTTCTCTCTCTAAATCTTCTCTCTCCTCTGTTTTTCCTCGTCCCTCTTCTCTTCTAATTTTCCCTCTTTTCTTCTAAAACCGGTAGCAACTCGCTACATGAACTCAATTACTTTTTTTTTGATAAATAAATAACAGAAAATATAAAGTGAACTCAATTACTTAAATGTTTACGCTCTAGACATTATTGCTTCTATATTTTGGGGTATTTTTTTTCCTCCCTCTCCTTCACCCAAGTCCATAGAAACAAAACTCATTATTTATTTATTTTTAAATGATGGAGGGCAGCATCCCGGTGGTGGATTTTCAGCAACTTTGTGAGGAAGAGGAGTGCAACAAACTAAGAGAGGCATGTGAGAAATTTGGGTGTTTTAGAATCATCAACCATTCTATTCCAATAACACTAATGGTGGATATGAAGTTGGTGGCTAAATATGTGCATGACCTTCCTATAGAGATCAAAAGGTGCTACAAACCCACCAACCCTGACAGTGGCTACCTGGCATCATCAATTGTAACCAGTCCTCTATATGAGAGCTTTGGAATATATGATATGTGTTCTTCACCCCCAAGAAGTTTAGGATTTCTGTACTCAATTGGATGTCCCAAGCCATCACAGGTATTCTAAGTGTCCCGTGGAAAAAGTAGATCAAAAGTTGAACGGTGTTATTTTAATTCTCAAAAGTAAACCACCAAAAGAAGTCTAGTAATAAGGGGTTTGGGTAGTTTACGAATGTGAAATTGATTGTCAAGCCTTAACATAATTAGAACAAGTTCTTATAATACCTATGTTTTTATTTGCATTATTATCTTAATAAAATTATGAAACATGTATATGTTGGGTTTATGTTCTTTTACCAAAGCCCAATTTGACTCGGTGTATGAGAAGAGGCCTACAGCTCAAAGAAGCTTAGGGTTAAAGTTTCTTGGTACTTATATAAATAGCTTCACTTGCTGTGAGATCTCGGATCTGAAATCCTAGAGTGCCCCCACACTCCTCCCCTTTCCCTTGAGAATAGTTCGAAAGATACTACCATCCTCTAGAGGCCATCTTTGGAGACTTGATTGCGCATCTTCATCAAGGATACCTGATATATCGTGTAGTGACACAAAGGAGGTTGTTTGTGCTGCGACACGGAGCAGACCAATTTGTGAAGGAAGATATTCCATGGTAACAAAGACGAGAAAGATTGCCACACCTACACATATAGGAGATTTCTCTTAGGTCTGAGCTACAAGAGGTAAAACTATATGAGATAAGAACCATTATGATATGTTGCATTCCAAATCACAACCGTGTCTTTGCTTTTATTGATCTAATTTGGCCTACCGGCTGTAACAGCCCATTGTTCACCGGTGTTGTTATCATTAATTATGATATTAAGCGCAGTTACAATCACAGTAGTTCATTTATAAAATGCGGGTAAACTTTTTTCATTCATTACGCAACATTCAAAACCATTTAAGCGTAATAACTAAAAGTTGTGACCGTAACAGTGACACATTGCGGAAGACTTATTTCATCTACTGGCATAATTTATTTCACTTATTATTAGACTTATAGGGTTCCCATAAACCCCTTAAATTAATCACCACTTTATCACATACATTCCCTTTGTAAAACCCTAAAGGCCATAACCATTTCGCTTTCTCCAACAATTTATTGTCCCTCAAATGCTTCTCATCTCTTATTATGTTATAGATTTTTCCCTTAGCTTCACGTGGGTTCAAACCGCGCTCAATTCGGAGCACCGAAGCTCAAGTTATGTGTTTTAAAAAAAAAACAACGTAATATTTTCTTGACAGCGGCGCCGGGTGGCGCCATTACGGCGCCAACCTGCGCTACACCACTGCCTGAAATTGCAATTTTTGTGTTTCTTACAGACCCATGGCGCCAGGTGGAGCCACACCACTGTCAAATTTTCAATCAGCTTCCTGCACATGTGCAGGAGCCACCCAGGGGCCTGAGTTCCCGACCTTCTACCGCCCCATTCCTAACTACGATTAACCCCAAATTTTGACACAACATAGAGGGTAACTCCACCTTCAAAATGGTGTATGGTTCATCCCTATTGGACCACAGTGGAGGGAGATACGTTCTCCCAAAATTTGATAAAAACATGCCAATTTACCGAAAATTTGCCAGAGTTCCATTTGTTTTTACAACAATCCCCAATCTTGCTAATGCAACCTAAAACACATATAGGTATATAAATTCACATGGGTGGCACACACAAGGACCAACAATTCCTTGGGGCACTTACAACCCATCACAGTCCATTTACATGTACAATATTCATAGATTTCAATCACCAAAGTTCTGTTTCATGCTCCTATTAACCATACAAATAATCAATTCATGATTTAGGCTTAAAGCCATTTACATTCCATTTACATACTTCCAAGACATCATAGCTGGCTATGGACAGATCCCATGCTCACACATAAGATACATATACATCAAGTATAGTTATACATTTACAAATGCATGGCATTTTCAACATGCACAAGTTCATGGCCTCAATTCAAAACATAAAATCCTATGCTAAATGTCTCCAACTGAATCCTCTAACATGCGATGCCCTCCATATGCACCTCATGCTCCACTCCTCCAAGCTCAACCTAACCTGAAATGATGTCCCTAAACGCGGGATGAGATATACAGATATATCTCAGTAAACCAAGGGTACTAGAGGATCACTCCATCCCATGGCTCACTCAATGTGCAACAAATAACAAAGTATGACATGCATGACATACAATATCACAACAACTAGGCACAATCCAAGAACATCCACATCAGGATTACATTCAAGGACCCCATTGTATAACTCCTGGAATCTTCCTGTTGCCTCTCCCATGGTTGAGACAACCCTATGGCAAAACCCAACTGTCCAGCGGAAGTCCCACGTTTGGATCATCCTGGTACCACTCCTAGAGTCGGTCCCACGAAAAAACCCGACTGGAATCCCCAGCGAAATTATCCAGCGGAAGTCCAAACCAACACACATCTAATGGCCAGAGATCAAACAATTCACACACAACATGCTCCAAGCATGTCACTCAATCAAGCAATAATGCATGAACATACATATTCACACAATGTTCAACAACACAAATTCCAACCACATCCTTCCACTAGGCGTGGTGGAGCACCTAATGTCTTGGTGATTCCTTTCGTAATACATGCATTAATTACCAAGGTCTTAAGATTACACTAGTATCATAGCATTAATGTCTTGACTACTTAAACACTAATGATGAAGTTGTCAACTATAGAACAATCTAGACATGTCTGTTCTACACTATTCCATTAACATGAAGAATTGATCAAGACAACTTCATACAAATCACATAATAGAGAAACAAAATATCTAATTAACTATTCATAAATTCACACTTGAGTTCCATTGAATCAGACTACAAAGGACTCTACTCAGACATAATTGAAATAAAGACAAGAGAAGAAGAAAGAACAAACTCCATTGTCATGATAGTAAGTCTTCAATCTTCAAGTGTAATTACATATGAAACACTACTCCTAAGAATTTGGAAAATAAAAGAGAGAGAAGTCAGATCAGATGATCTGATGTAGGAGAGAGAGATATGGTAGAGATATATATTTAAAAATGTGAAGGCCTTTGCATTTTATAGTGTTACAAATTTTGCTGAAAAAATAACATGGGCGCTAAAACGGTCTTGATGGGCGTTTTAGCGTCCAGGCTTGACGCTTGTCCAACTGCTTTTGACTGTTAGTATATGGGTGTCCCAGAGACAATCTTTTGATTAAATAAAGGACACTAGATGTAGAAATTTGTTTGTCACAAATAAATGAAAGCACTATTTATCAGTTTCATATTGTGTCTCGATATTATTGTTAATATTATATGAACGAACTGGATAAATCCCTTGGAATAGAACAGGTATCTCTTGAGTATCTATGATGAGATCACGATCATGAGGATTCAGGGATATTGCATGTCTATTCCTAATTATATGTTCCTAGTCTAGAGACACTGAGTTTGGGGATCAGTGATCTCGGGTAAGACTAGTACGACTTATCTACTTGTATATAGATACAAGGTAAAGACCTCATGAGCTGCAGATATGGAGATATCTTAGCTAAAGTCGTGGGTGGACCTATAAGAGTATAGCTCACACTGAACAGACCCAAAAAGAGACTCTATGAGCACTACACACAAAATGAAATATGATGGCGGTGCAATTGCGTTGGCTAAACAAACCGCCTCCATCAACTCTTAATTTTCTACTTAATTAACTCTCTTACGAGCTTTTCACACACCCTCCTAATAGCTCTTTGGTTCTATGCAACTGCTCTATGTTTGTGTTGAGATTACTTGCAGTGTGATTATTGCTTCATTTCTTCTTCTTTTTTGGTAATCAACTATAGTAGGCTTTGATTTCACTTCTTTTTTATTTTTTCAATTCATTCTTTCAAAATCTCAAAACTATTCTCTCTCTTTCTCTCTCCCCCTCTTATTTCTGTTAGTGAGAGAAAATACACCATCAAGAACCTTCTTCTTCTGCACTTGTTGTTCTCGTTCATGGAGCATTTCCCGCCAACGCCACCAATTAGGTGAGAGTCCAAGTGGAATGAAGCCTATCGACCAACAGTCAAGCGCGCTACTCACGCGTTTGTCGATCTTGCGAATAATGGTAAATCGATGCCTCCAATCTTGCTGCATGTTGCTGCATTCGATCAAATTTTGGTGGCTCTATGGTGTTTCTTCTCTTGTCTAACTATATGGTTGATGTCCTCTTGAATGAGTCGATTGGTGTTTGTGTTTGTATAGGAAATGGTGAACATAATTTTTGAAGGAGGGACGATTTTTGCTTTGATTAGCATCTTCAAGCGGCACAACTTTTGATTAATAGTGTTGAGAAGACATTGTCATTTGAGCACAAGATTGAGAAATGGAGCGCTTTCACATTAGGACTTCTTGCCATCAAGGTAATTTGGTTTTTCTATTATTGCTATTTTTTTGTGCTTTTTTGTTGGAATTTTTGATATGTTCCTTAGTGTTTTGTAGTTTCTAAAGTATAATCTGATGTTTCATATGATTTTGCAAAATGAAATTAAGATTATATTTCGATACCAATTATATGTAATATTTTAGTGGAAGAATTATTTTATGTTAAATTTTCTTCTTGTCAGGTTTAATATGTATTTTAATTTGTAATGTTATTCATTTTTTGTTATTGGAGTATTTGTGTATCATTTAATCCATTGAACGCAATGTATCTCTAATTAATAATCTTATGTTTTTGTTCCTATTTAGAGATTTAATGGTCTATTGGTGCTGACAATTGAATAATGAATATCCTATAGAACAGAGTTGAAAATTGTCTTGTGAACAGAGACATACTGAATCTGATATGTTATGATAGTCCTAATTCTAAACCAGAGTAACAAGGCAAGAAATACAGGTGATTTACTGGCCAGAAAATTATTGATCATATGCTAATCTACTTGTTATTAGTATAAATTTTTCAACATAGTTTACTGGCATTAATTTTGCTTATTCATTGTTATCCATTTGGAGCTTTTCTTTCACACAACGCAAGAACTTGTAGCTTTATTTGGAGCCCACACTCTTGGAAGAAAAGGTTTTGGAAGCCCAACTTCTTTTGAAAATTCATATTATAAGGTTCTTTTGGAGAAGCCATGGATGTCTTCTGGTAAATTATCAGCTTACCTCATTTAAAAGATTGCTTTAGTATTTTAAGTAAAATTTCTACTGGTAATTATTTTCTGATTCAATTCTTCTTTAACAAAGACAATAAGGAAATGCAGGAGCTGAATGTGTTAGGCCTTCAAGCTTAGCAACGGGTCATTACATAATTTTTGTCCAGTCTGCTCTGAATCCAAATGTTCCAATTAAGTTTTTCAGTTTCTTTGACATCAGTTGCCTTCCAATAAACTGTTATAAATGACATAAAATCTCTGTGATTGCATGACCGATTTCTGGATAGGACTAAAATATTTATTAGCTTGCTCTTGTCATTTTTTAATTAATTTTTGACATCATTCTCATCTGCTGGTTCGCTTTTATGTAGGTGGTATGCCGAGAATGATTGGCCTTCCTTCAGATCACGCACTTGTTGAGGATGATGATGAACGCTTAGGTTCTTTATCTTTTGCCAACCTCTTGTGGTACCCTTAAAATGAAATCGGTTCCACTGCACTATTTTTGCTAAGCCCTTAGATTTTAATATAAAAAAGTGGTAAGTCCTTTAATATTTTTAAGATTAAATTATATGAACAGATAAAATAATCAAAAATAAGAAGCATTTTTTTAAGGATTCTAGAATATAACAATTAGTGCAAATAGTCCATCAATTAGAATTAATAGTTAGGATAAAAATTGTATGTTAATTGGTAATGGGCAAGTTCAGTTGGGTAGATCTGCAGTTGCAACATGGAATTCCTCTATAGATCTGGTGTTGGTGATGTTCCTCTTGTTGCTTTTGGTGCATTTGAAGGTGTCATTAGAGTTTTCTCAATGATGAAATTGAAGGTGGGTACCTAAAATATTAATCTAGTTGCAAATATTAGCATGTTATTTGATACTTTTGTTCCTTGCATCTTGTATAAAGGTACACTAGAGGTCATAAAGGATCAATATCTTGCTTGATGTCCTTCATGGCTGCTTCTGGCGAGGTAAATCTTGATTCCCCATTGAAGAACTTATGTTAGTAGGTATATCTTGCTTGTGTTAGTAGGTGTTCATGTGACAGCCCTGCACATATCTAATAGCTTCCTGTACAGAGCATGAGTATACAAGAGTAACATTACTTTTTAGCTAAATCAGGTTTTGTGAATGCGAATGTGAATGGTACCTATTATCATTGTTTATTATGCCAAAAATTTTGAGTATGTAAAAGCAATTGCAAATTTGCTCTCTAAAATCTAAATTTCAAGTCTTATGAATAAAATTCCTGCATATTTTTTAAGTAAATGAAAATAAGCAAGATATTATTTAACTCAGCTTGCATTTGTTTTGATTGATAGCTTCTACAAATGCAATTGCTTTCGTAGGAATTGTATACATGAAAAGGACAAGGGAGAATTGACAGACGCTAGTAATACGAAAACGAAAGATATGAAAGAAAATTAATTTAAAAAAAAATTTTTTTTTTCAATTTTTTAAAAATATATCACAGGATTTAGATTTTATTTTTTTATATTTCTTTAAGAATAACTACGGTTGCACGGCTACGGTTGCACCGAAGCAATATTTTAAAAATATAAAATAGAGAACAAAGGCGGTTATACCGACGATTTCCCAAAACCGTCTTTGAATGCTATTATGGATTTGGTGGCGCCATTTCCGATGGCGGTTTACTAAACCGACCTTGTATATTTCAGTTGCGGTTTGAAGAGCCGCTAAGCAGGAAAAGAACCGTCTTCAAAACTTGAATTTGTTGTAGTGGAGGAAATCTCACAGATAGTGTCATTAGAGTAATCTCTTTATGTTTGGGTATGTCTTTCCTTAGACCAGAAGTTATTACCTAGACTGTGTTCTTGAAGGAATGTTTTGATTGTATGCCTTGTCTGCCTGAAACATGGAGACTCATAGGTATACTGTTGGGCATGTGCTTAAAAGGCACAGGGCTAGGGTAATAAGCTGAAGGAATTCGTCATATCTCTGTGAGAGATTAGGTTATCTGTAAACCGGAGAAATCGGGATGACATTTACAGGGACTCGGGAATCTATGCATAGTAAAAGAGATCATGAGATGATCTGCCTTTAGAGTCAATAAATTGAAGATTCCCTATTTCGAATAAAGCTTACCCTAAACCGCGGGGGTTGATACATTTCCTTACCCTAGGTTAATGGGAAGATAACCGAGACGAAGGGAAATACATACGGTAACCAAATATGTGCAATAGGATGATCAAGTCATTAATCTGACTAGTTCTGGGGCAACAAAGCATTGCTAGTGCTCTGTGTTGTCATTAATTGGGTTGTGGGCTTGTTGGGCCCAAGCCCAGTTATGTCAGAAGCTAAGTTGGACCTAATGGGTCACACACTAACACCTTGTAGTCATGATGAACTAGCTTTAAAGGTAATGGGCATAATAATAGTTGTTAGCACAAGAAGCTGTTTGGAAGCCCACCTAAATGGGTGGAGGGTGCATGGAGCTTAGTAATGGGCTTGGATAGTCCAATCCATTACTAATTAATTTAATTAGTTAAATTAACAAATTAAACATTTGAATTTCAAATTTTGAATGCAATTACTCAATGAATCTGGACTCAAAATAGGACAAAATGGGGCGCATAATATGGTTGTTCATATGATGATAATTAGGTCAGAATCTTGAAAGGATAATGACCTAATCTTATAAGGATTCAAATGCAAGGTGGTTTGCAATTTTGAATTGTAAACAAATCCTTGATTCCCTCCAACCATGCGCATATTTGGTGGGATTTTCAAGTAAGAAAATCTTATGACTCCATCCTACTAATTAACCTACATTTTGCGCACAAAGGGTCCAATATAATTCACCTTAGGGTTTTTCACAAAACCTAGCCTACACTCCTTCATCTCATGCAACATTCTGTAGGGTAGTTCACTACACCTTTCCAAACAGAATACCTAGCCTCCACCTTCACCATTTGTGCGCATAACAAGCCTCACTGTGGTGTTCATCTGGTGGCTTTCAAGAAGGTGTTCTTGCATCATAGACGAACGGTGGTGTGGATCACCATTAGAGGGTTTGAACCCTTCAAGCCTGACATCTGATCTCCCTGACTGATCAGGCCAAAAACAAGGTAACATCATGTTGTCTTAAAGCATGAATCCATATGTGCATGTATGTTTCTGTAGTAAAAAATTTATTTTTACACCTTACATGCATCGGCCTTCATAGGCCAGTTTACTTTCAAGTGGTATCAGAGCTCGGTTGCTTTACCATCGGCGGGTGATGGTCCCTTGTTTGTGAAAAGAGTTTTTCACGGTCAAAATCTTTAAAGGGTTAAAGTTTAAATTCTGCATATGGATTTTGAATCACAAGTCCTTTAAGGTGTTAAAGTTTTTGTTTTTATGAACATGTAACTTTGATTCCGTGTTCATAAAATATTATGCATCATGGTTTAGTTTCTTTTTCTTTATGAAAGTCTTAAAAGGAACACCCTTTTTGAAAGGGTAGATTCGGCCATGGAGGGTACTAAGAGTACCTTGAATGTTTTCTTATTTTTCTCCATGAATTGTGTCATGTTGATATGCATGGAATTTTGTGACAAAATTTATCATATAGTTATTTATATGGTTCGTCCATAAAGGGGTTTGTGGCTATATGCATGGTTTAATTTTGTTTTCTTTAAGAAAGAATTAACAAAATTTGAATTATTTTTTTTTAAATTCGGCCAACTAGAGAAATTTAAGAATATGAATCTTGATATTATTTTGATGTTTAAATTTTAAATGTCAAAATATATGTGAAATATTATGTGATAATATAATGTTTGTGTTTGCAAGTTTTGAACTTTTCAGGTACAAACTGGAAGGGGATGGTCATGGTACCCGGATTTAAATTTTTGAATTTTAAATTAATGTGTAATCGCGCCTTTTAATTTACAAGTGTATTTGTAATTTAATTTTTGTAATTTTGTCCCTCCAAAGATGTTTTGGAGTTTCTTTAATTATGTGTAATTAGAGAAATAGGCTAGTGGCGTATAGACGACAAGCGGCCGTTGCTTAAAGAAGCAAAATGGACAAAAAGCGCGAGCACCATGACTATCTCAATATAAACTGTTTATATGCATGTATGATTAGAATGTCTAGTATGCATGAATTGGGCAAACCGCGTTTTGTGTGGTTATTATGTTTGTCCAATAGCGACTAGTGTATACCGATAGATGTTTGACATAGGTTACGACTAACATGGTAACTTACAACATGCGTTTGATGAGACCTAATTAACCCTAAAATAAAAGGAACCCTTAAAAGGAATAAATAATTAAGCGTATGATTACCTCCCACCACCAATGCTACTCAAACCTCTTCTACATAGCGGTGCTCCACAACTCAGTTGGGACCCACTGTTTCGTTGAGCTAGAGTAGTGTTTGAAGTGTAAGACACTTAGGGTGCTGGTTTAATGCTTAACTAAGACATAAGTTGCAGGCACAACCGGCCTTATGTGCTTAGGGTAATGGTGCTAGGTTGGTTGCATAAGATGCACCACTAAGTGACAAAGAGTTGTCAACCTAAAGTTAAGAGAGGGTATGAGATACCGTTGATAAAGATCAACCCATTATTTAAATTAATCTTGCGGTCTCAGAAGGAGATTAAAATAAATAATTGCACTCTTAATCCCACTAAGGTAAAATCTAAAAGTAGATTAACCCTAAGTGAAATAGTAAGGGTCATTGATTTAGATAAAATAGTGGGAAGGGCAAATTATTTAAAGTCTTTAATAATTTGCTTTTAACTACATAACCGTATATTAACTAAAACTATATTTACATCTTTTTCAGCTTATAGTATGACTAATCCACTGTCACTGCGTTCAATACTCGGTACGAATAAACTGACAGGTATAATTCCATCCTACTAATTAACCTACATTGTGCGCACAAAGGGTCCAATATAATTCACCTTAGGGTTTTTCACAAAACCTAGCCTACACTCCTTCATCTCATGCACCATTCTGTAGGGTAGTTCACTACACCTTTCCAAACAGAATACCTAGCCTCTACCTTCACCACTTGTGCGCATAGCAAGCCTCACTGTGGTGTTTATCTGGTGGCTTTGAAGAAGGCGTTCTTGCATCATAGACGAACTGTGGTGTGGATCACCATTAGAGGGTTTGAACCCTTCAACCTGACATCTGATCTCCCTGACTGATCAGGCCAAAAACAAGGTAACATCATGTTGTCTTAAAGCATGAATCCATGTGTGCATGTATGTTTCCGCAGTAAACATTTTGTTTTTACACCTTACATGCATCAGCCTTCATAGGCCAGTTTACTTTCATTAACTGCATTGGGCGCTAAAACGTTCTTGATGGGCGTTTTAGTGTCCATGGCTGGCAAATTCCAAACTGATTTTAACTAACTCCAATGCTAAAACACTTGATTTGAACATTTTAGCATCCGAGACCAGAGACTTTTTCCACATAAGGGCGCTAAAATGGCTGATAAGGAGGTTTTAGCGCCCAAGACCCAAAACTTTTCCAACAGCAGCACGCTAAAACGTTCTGTGTGGATGTTTTAGCGCTGAGCTCCAGAAACTTCCGCTCTTAGTTCGCAGCAGCACGCTAAAACGTTCCGTGTGGATGTTTTAGCGCTCAGCACCTGCAACTTTCGCCTTCAATTCGTAGCAGCGCGCTAAAACGGTCCGTGAGGAAGTTTTAGCGCTCAATACTTAGGCATTCTCCCTTTCTCCAAAATCTTCTTCCTTCTTTCTGCTGCTTTTTAGGCTTCCTTTCCCTACAAGAGAGTGTAAATTTTCAACAAAACTTTCAGAACTTGCACTTGAGGGATTTCTAGGACATTAACCTCCTTTTCATCCAATTAATCACACAAATTGATACTAATTTATGTTGAAAACCTGATGAACTAGGGGTTTATCATTCTTAAAGAACTATTTTCAAAACTCTTGTACTGAAGCTTTTGTAATTCTCTAGTTAAGTGAGCTATTTTCATTGTGTATTAAAGGAAATTGAACAAAAACTGAGAAAGGAACTTCCATAAGGAAGGGATTTCAGACAGTTTAACCAGTGGGGAAGGCAGTGTTGTGGTAACAACACTACTGGTTTCCTTAGGAATAAGGGACCACCTCGTTCATTAAAGGTCCTGTGCTAAGTAACTATTGGAGACAAGGGAGCCATAGGAATATGGAAACTTGTGAGTCATTTAGTCCATGAGCTGAGGAATCAGAGTTGGAAGTGAAGAGACTACAAATCTCCAATGAATATTGTTGTTCCTTCTCTCATCAAGAAGGATTTCATATATAACGACGCGAGGAGCTGTTTACTGTCAGGTTAAACCTACTATTTTTTAGGAACATTGTCAAGACAGTATGGAACGTTTGACCGAACAAGTCAATTACTAACTTTTCTTTTCTTTTTCATTCTTTTTAAAATAGTTTAAGGCATTAACTAGAGTACTATCCTCGTGGGAGCGATAATCTAGGCACTAATAGTCTCATTTATTACTTGATGCATGCACTTGCGGACTTGGGTTGAAGTCAAGAGAACAAATATGTTTTCTCTTGATGAGCGAAAGTAAGGGAACATCCTTCATCATAATATTTTAAACAAAAAGTTCACACCCCAACAGACAACACAAGAGAATGAGATCCTAGAGACGTTCAAAAAGTTGCAATTAATATTCCTCTCTTAGAAGCAATCAAGCTGATTCCTAAATATGCCAAGTTCCTAAAGGAGTTATGTACCAACAAGAGGCGGCTGAAGGAGGACAAATTAGTAAGTGTGAGCAGAAACATTTTTGCACTCATCCAACCCGTGCCTGAGAAGTGCAATGATTCAGGGACGTTTACTATTCCTTGCATTATTGGAAATTATAAATTTGATGATTGCATGCTAGATTTAGGTGCGTCCATAAATGTTATGCCTACATCTGTTTATGATTCTCTTGGTCTTGGTCCTTTACATGCCACTGGTGTTGTTATCCAGTTAGCTAATAGGAGTAGTGATCACCTTACTAGTTTGATTGAAGATGTTTTAGTTAGGGTGAGTGAATTGATTTTTCCTGCTGATTTTTACATTTTAGACATGGAAGGTGAATCTCCTAGCAGTAGGCCCCCAATCATTCTAGGAAGGCCTTTCATGAAAACAACTAGGACTAAGATAGATGTATATACTGGTACTATTTCCTTAGAATTTGGTGATAGTATTGTGCATTTTAGTATCTTTGATGCCATGAAGCATTTTAGGGTCAATGTTGAGCATTCAGTTCCGTTCATTAATGTGATTCATGATGTGAATAATAATGTTGATGCTGATTTGATTGTAGATTCTGCATTACATGTGGATTCTGACTTGCCTACTGATAATAATTCTGATCATATGTCTGATTTGATTTTGTTTGCATGTAGTCCTAAAAAGGAAATTGATTATATTAGGAGTAACAAGACATCTTGCACACACATTGTATGTAATCACTGTGGTAAGATAGGACATATTTCTCATTTGTGCTATCATAGAAAGAACTTTATTATGAGAAAATTTCCTACCAACATCGATCCTAACTCTCATGGACTCGAGATGAAATGGGTACCAAAAAGTCCTCTTTTTATTTTCAAGATGCAGAATACTATTCATAAGGTTGGACGAAATGATTAAAACAAGAAGAGGTTGCGTGATAAGAAGACTGGGAAGATCTCCACAGTGGATAGTCATCGCATCAAACACTTCTACGAGGAACCCCAGCAACAGCATGTGGAGGCAGAGCTCAGGCTCACTTACGCCACTTACCCTCGCTGAGGAGGACAAGGAGTCTTTTTTTTCCTTTTCCTTTGCTTTATTTTAGTTTATTTAGTTTTTTCTGCAGTTTTAATTTCATTTTTTATTTTCAATAAGTAGATTTTCCTTTTCTTCCTTATAACTATTGAGTTATACATGGTGTGAACTTGGATATGTTCCTCTTGATGGATCAATTTAATTGGACAAAGTTCTTGATTCTTACATTACTTGGCTTGGTAGTTGAATTCAAGAAGTTAATTGCATGATTTGGTATTAACCTTGTGAGAGTTTGAGCCTGAATGTAATTTATCTTTCTGCCATTCTTTCTTTCTTGTGTGCTTTCCCTCATGAATTTTTGTTCTATAGAACTTGCACCTTTTCTTCTTGAAACTACATTTTTCACTTGCATGCATAAATATGATAGAGGCTTTTTTTCTTTTATTTCCCCACTTTGGCCAGATAGCCGCCCCTTGCATTATATTCCCTTTCGTTAGCCCCTTTGTTCCTTTTAATCTCATTATTTTCTTAGCCACATTACAAGCCTAAGTGTAAAATCATGTAATCCCGCACCTTGAAAATTTATTGAGCATTGTTTTCACCTTAGTTTTGTATTTAAGTGTGGGGGTTTCTCGAGACGTGCAAATGTCGGGGGAGGAATTTTATTTTATGCAATTCATCACTGGGCATTGCATTTTTGTTTGGTTACTAAATTGAAAAAGAGAAATAAAAAGAAAGAGCGCTGGAAAAAAATGATCGAAAAATAGCGCTAAAAAATTAGAAAAGAAAAGAAAAGCAATAAAACATAGAAAAGAAAAACAAAAACAAAAAGAGAATGTCTAGTTTATGTTTTTGGTTAGTCTTTGTTTTATTTATTTTTTTACTTCTTTTAGTTCTTGTTTTCTTTAGTTTGGTTATTAATTAGTGCTCTTTTAAATTTCTTGGCCGCTTAGCCTCTCTTTTTTCCATATTTTTCCATACTTACATCCTAGCCCTAATACAACCTTGTAAAAAGTCCTCTTGATTTTTGCATGCATGTGTTTTGAGTAGTGGAGAAGTAGAAATTGAGAAACCCTATTATGGTAGGGCAATTTTTGTGAGTGAAACTTGAGTGATACATTGATTTACCCTATACACTTGAGAGATTGATTGAGAGCATCCCATGAGAGACTATTTTGTGTGATTAGCATTATTTAATGAGATTACTATGTTTTGTAATTTAATATGAAGGAATTTCTATCTTAATTGGTTGATGTTTTGAATCTTTTTTATCCTTGTTCATATTATTGCATTCTTAGCAATTGTTAGAAAGCATTGATTATCTTTTAGTCTTTTGCTTTATTTTTTCATTCCTTTAGTTTTTGTTTCAAGTTTTAATTTTGTTCAGAGGATTATGCATTGGAGCTACACATTGGAAGCTTTGGTCCTTGAATTTCAAGGATTTGGTAAGTTTTATAACTTGCATTTAAATGTGTGTTATATGGTTTGGGAACCATTAAAATCAATTATTGATTGATATGATAATCCTTGTATAGTATCTTGTGTAAAGCTATTTTGTGAGCTTACTTGTGGAGGAAGTAACTTGTGGTTAAAGCTATCTATAGCTTCAAAGAGTTCAACTTCTTGTCCTGGGGTTAATCCCCTTGTGTGCTCTATAACAACCCTCGTTAACAAATTTTGAAATTATAAAAGACTTACAAGTGGGATTACTAGTTTACACTGGCTTTGAAATAAGTAAGCCTTTGATGTGAATTTTGCTGAGTAAATGAATTAATTGCCACCTAGTTGCTGCACCCAGTAGCGAACTAGGAGGCTAGCATAACACATCACATCAACAAACCAAGTTCATTACATATTATAGCAAACTTCGACATGTGATATATTAGAAAATAATATTATTCGTGTGACACTGTTCCTGCATATCGATAGCCTTAGAGAACATTAAGGGGGACGCCTCTCATTTTTTTTTTTTAATTTTTAAGTTATGTCAGATTGCATGATGTGACCTAGTTGGATTTAACTTTTTTTTTTTAGAATTAAAAAATAAAGGGTAAAATGTGTATCATTTTCAAAGATGTAAAATTGTGTAATTTTAAGAGAGAGAAAGATATAGATAAAGGATGAGAGAGAGTTGACAAAAAAATATAAAAGTGTGGGTCTCACCTCTTTACGAGAGTGAAAGGATATAAGTTGTGTCAGGATAAACATTTTTCCGAAAAATAAAAATAAAAGAAGGGCTACCTACGTCGACTGGGATAACTTTCCACAAGCCGTAGGAATGCAAATGTTTTTTTTTTTCCCCTTTTTTTAATTCAGCGTGTTTTGGTCAATGTGCTTAATACTTTTAACTAATGTATTATTTTCACTACGTGCCTTTAATTCTTATTTTTATTTATATTTATCTTATCTTTCATGAGAGAAATGAAGTTTTTACACACATAAAAAAAGTGTGTTCCACCTTCTTCTTCTTTTCTCAAGAATGTAAGTTACTCATCTTCCTACAATATAACAAAAATATTTCCCAAAAAATAATATTAACAAATATCAAAGTAAAATTCATATCTCACTGAACAAACATTAAATACGCTATATTATATCATAAGGGGAAATGATTTCTACTTTAAAAACAGAAAAATTTATCTACCGATAAATAAAAGGAGTGACCCTATTCCCATTTCTCTCTCATTTCTCTATACTTTCTCTCTCTATCAATTTATCTATGCGGCGGAGTCAGAAATCATATTCCCTTATGTAGCAGAATTAAGTAAAAGCAAACCAAAGAGACGCATTCAGAAGCCCAAGTACTTAGTAGATTACATGCAGTGAAAATCATTAGTAGATAATTAGTTTAGCAAAGCATTTTAAATTCAAAATATAGTAGGCTATCTTATCTTTTAGTTGTTTGACTTTTCTTGTTTTTATCTTTACGAGCAATAAAGTAGAATAGGATAATTAGGAGAGCAGGACGTGGTTTTTATTTTCTATAAATTGCAGAAATTGGATTGAATATAGAGATAATTATTTGATCCTCCAACTTCACCTCTCTTATTCTTCTCTCTCTCCTTCTAATCCTCCTTCACTCTTCTATCTTTTAATTATTTCCCTTCACCTTATCATAAAGAACTAACATTTTCAAATGATATTTAATGAAATGCCAAAAGAATGTATAACTTTTGTAGTAAAGAGCGAGAAAGACCATTGAGAACTGCTATGGTTCATGAACTGCCCTAAATATAAGCTGGATTTGTGGCCACCTGAATGCCAAACAAGTAAAAGAACACGGTTAAACTTCTAGTTAATTACTGCCATTATTTTATTTTATTTTTGGTGAAAATTACTGCCATTATTACTAGGATATAATGGAGCCCTTGGAGAATTACAGTCTCTTACTAGTCATTTTGGAGTCCCTTGGTTATTTGCAAGGGCCCGGGAACATCAAGTATTTTCTTGTGAATCATGGCAGAGTCAAAAACAAAAAAAAACAAAAAAACAAAAAAAAAAAATTGTGGAGAGGGACGAAATTACAAGTATAGTATTCTTTGTAAATTATAACAATAAAAATAATATAAATGATATTTTTAACTAAAGATTTATTATAATTTGAAAGTGGTGATAACTGTTTATATAACCAAAAATAACACAAATGACGCTCACGACTAAAAGTTTGTATAAAATTAAAGGGTGCAACCGCCCTCCCTCAACTCCATCATTGATTGTGATCAAATATCTTAATCCTTCCCACCAAAGGAGTGGAGAATATTTATTTATAAAATCGATATTGAATTTATTAACATGGAGAATATTTTCTTTGCCTGTGTTTTCTTATTCATTAGTAAACAGTGCCATCTTCGATATACAATTAACAAAAATAACTTTAGATTTGATAACTTTATTCCAATTCTCACTCGTTCAATTACTCAAAGGGGGTGTCTATAATAGGTTTATTTTGGGATTGACGGGAAAGTGTGGATGGGTATCAAATATTACCATATTTGGTATAAGTTTGCCAAAAACTTTCCCAGTAAAATAAGTTGCCTAGGAAATGTTAGTTGTGTGAAGAATGTGATAAAAATTACTGTTTCAAAATTTAACATAATTTTTTCTATAATATTTCGGTCTATCAAACATTTTTTTTTAACTTTCCAATCAAATTCATTTTTTCACCATATTTCTAGTAATTATATTTTTTTGGTAAAAAAAAATTTCACCTCTACCGGATGACTTTGTGTTTTGTTTTGAAGTAAACAAAATAGTAACAAATGATAATTGTTTATGATATTTAGTTGTGGGAGGTTATTGTAGCTGAAGGAAAAGAATTTCACCAAGTTGTGCAGCACGAAAAGCATATTGACTTTAAACATAGCTTTCCAGGTCCAACCATTCGTACACAGAAAGGAGATACTGTTGGTTTAAACTTTATTTAATTAAAGAAAATAGAAAATGAAGAGTTTTGTGGTGAAGGAATATGTCCTTAGGAATTTGTTAGTGGACAATTATTATGTTTAGAGTTTGGTGAAGAGTTGTGTCTTTTAGTTATGAAGAGTTGTGTCTTTTAGTTATGAAGAGTTGTGTTGTTTGGAGTCTTTTGTATGTTGGCCTATAAATAGGTCCTTTGTATTTCATATCAAATATAGCCAGAGAAAAAGAATATTAAGGCTTGAAAGATACAGTAATTCAGAAGAGGTATATTCAGAGACTTGTTTGTGTGTTTGAGTGTTTGTGAGAAACACCATTAGAGGACCTGTGAATTACAAATTGGTATCAAAGCTATGGAGAAAAAGAGCGAGTTGGAGGTGCCACTCTTCCATGGAGATAAGGATGAAGCATTAGATTGGCTTCTCTGTTTGAAGGAAATTTTTCGGAAAGAAAAAACCTGGACGGAGTACAAATGGCAGGTAGCCATGAGAAGACTCAGAGGAAGCGCAATCAAATGGTTCCGTACATGGAACTGCCGCGACTTTAATAATATATGGAAGAATTTTCTAATGGCCTTCATAACAAAATACTTGCCTGGACGTTTTGATCTGATTAATGAAGAAGATGAAATCTTCAATGATGATGATGAAGATGAGGAGAATGATGCGGATGAAGAAGAGACTGAGATGACGGAATCCGAGGTTGCCAACGGCAACGCATCCGCGGAGGAGATTGACGTGTCGGAGTGCGTAAGAGACGACTCGGAGAAGAAGACGATGGAGATGACAGCGGCCAAGGGAGCCGAGATAGAAGAGGAGGAGAACGAAGGAGCCGAGATCGAAGCGGAGAAGGACGGGAACGAAGAGACCATTGTCGAGGTAGAAGACTTCGCAGAACCTGAGTGTCTGGAGACAGAGTCGAAAATCGAAAAGGAGATTGAGAAGCCGAGGTGCTTGATGGAGATCGACATGGAGGAGACCGCGAATCCAAGTTTCGTGTTGATAACCATGATGGGGGAGATCCCGACTAAATCACCGAGTTCATGTTTTGGAGAAGAGCTCGACCCCGGCGTGATGAGATTGATGTCGGAGACCGGCATGGGCGCGGTTCGGGTTGGAAGTCATAAGTCAGAGACTGCATTGAATTTATGGTGGAAGTGGAAGATGTCAACACCACCGAAAAGAGACCATTTCCCTGGAGGACGGCGGTCTGAGATTCTATCGATGAGGCGCGTGGAAGCTAGACTTGTTGAAGAAGAACCCGGCGATGAAGTGGGTATTGTTGTAGAAGAAGCCGAAGCGGGTGTTTCGGATAGGAAACCCGGCAGTGAAGAAGCTAAGAGCGGAAAAATGGAAGGTGTAATTGTGGATGTGATTGACGAAGAAAAATTCAAGACTGTCTATCTTCCACCAATGAAGGAACCGCCGGACAAACAAAAAAATTGAAGAAAGGAATGCAACATGGAAGCAGCGCGAAAAAAATCAACCGGTGGAAAAATCAAAAAGAAGTATTAAAGTTTAAGGGGGAGTTTTGTTGGTTTAAACTTTATTTAATTAAAGAAAATAGAAAATGAAGAGTTTTGTGGTGAAGGAACATGTCCTTAGGAATTTGTTAGTGGACAATTATTATGCTTAGAGTTTGGTGAAGAGTTGTGTCTTTTAGTTATGAAGAGTTGTGTCTTTTAGTTATGAAGAGTTGTGTTGTTTGGAGTCTTTTGTATGTTGGCCTATAAATAGGTCCTTTGTATTTCATATCAAATATAGCCAGAGAAAAAGAATATTAAGGCTTGAAAGATACAGTAATTCAGAAGAGGTATATTCAGAGACTTGTTTGTGTGTTTGAGTGTTTGTGAGAAACACCATTAGAGGACCTGTGAATTACAGATACAGCTTTTATTACTGCCCACAAAAAAGGAACATATAGGGTGGGTCACTGTTCACTGGTTACTTCTCACTCTCTGCCTCTCCCTTTCTCATATGGCTTCTTCCCTCTGTTTATGTTTGTTCAAAGTCAACCACATGCCATTGTTGAATAAACTTTAAATGTTTTGTTAGTTTTATATTTAATAGTCTTAATTAAGGAGTCATGTGTTTAGGTAAGTGAAAGGCCAAGAGTTGTGAGAAAGTGAAAGGCCAAGAGTTGTGAGAAAGTGAAAGGCCAAGAGTTAGAGAGGCCAAGAGTTGGAAGTTTAGTTTTGTGGTTTATGGCTAATTTAATGTTTTGGTTCATGAAAAGGCAATCTAGTGCCTATATAAACTAATCCATATTGTAAGCAACATATCACAAGAAAAAGAGAAATACAAGTTTTGTCTTCTCCACAAGAAAATAGTTGTTTTTATTTTAAGTTCTACATTATAGTGATACCACAAATTGGTATCAGAGCTATGGAGAGGGGGAGTGATATGGCACTACCTAAGTTGACAAAGGAGAACTACGAGAATTGGAGCATCCAGATGAAGGCTCTTCTCGGATCCCAGGACGCTTGGGAGAATGTTCAAGCAGGTTTTGTAGAACCACAAGACACTGGAGGCCATTCAGCGGCTCAAACCAAAGAGTTGAAAGAGACGCATGCAAAAGACAAGCTGGCGTTATTCATGCTCTTCCGAGCTGTAGACGAATCCGGGTTCGAGAAGATAGCAAATTGTGAGACCTCAAAGGCAGCCTGGGACATCTTAGCAAATGTCTATAGAGGAGCTAACCGGGTTAAACAAGTCCGGCTTCAAACCCTTCGTGCCGAGTTGGAGGGAATGAAGATGAAGGACACGGAAGGAGTATCCGGGTTCGTTGCCCGGGTTCAAGGAATTGTGAACCAGTTAAAACGGAATGGAGAAGATATACCTGACACCAGAGTGGTGGAGAAAATCTTGAGATCTTTGATAGACCAGTTCGAAAACGTGGTTTGTGCCATAGAGGAGTCCAAGGACCTGTCTACACTCACCATTGATGAGTTGGCGGGTTCCCTTGAAACGCATGAACAAAGAAAGAAGAAGAAGGAGGAAACTCTTGAGCAGGCACTTCAGACCAAAGCAACAATTAAAGATGAGAAGATGCTCTATTCTCAAAATTTTCGAGGTAGAGGACGTGGCCGCGGTGGACGAGGTACTAGCCGTGGTGGTAGAGGTCGAGGCCGAAGTCAAGAAGTGTATAGTGATGAGGTAGGACAGTCAAATCAACAAAATTGGAGAGGAAGAGGACGAGGTCGACGAGGAGGTCGGTCACATTATTCAAACATCGAGTGTTACAAATGTGGAAAGTTTGGTCACTATGCAAAAGATTGTAACTCGGACAAGTGTTACAACTGTGGCAAAGTCGGACATTTCGCAAGAGAATGCAGAGAGGAGAAAAAGGTGGAGGAGACATCCAACCTAGCCACAGAAGGCGAGATGAAGGATGGTGTCTTGTTAATGACACACAGTAAAGGAAGTCCAGACGATGACATGGAGTGGTATCTTGACACGGGTGCGAGTAACCACATGTGCGGACATAAGGACTTCTTCAAAGAGATGAGAAAGGTGGAAACCGGACATGTTTCGTTCGGGGATGCCTCAAAGGTTGAGGTAAAAGGCCGAGGTACGGTTTGTTTCCTACAAAAGGACGGGTTAATTGGCTCAATTCGAGATGTGTACTATGTACCCGACCTAAAAAGCAATATTTTAAGTATGGGTCAACTGATGGAGAAAGGTTACTCGGTTATTATGAAAGACCGGGTATTGTATTTGAAAGATGAGCAAGGTCGGCTGATAGTTCGGGTTCAAATGGGTAAGAATCGTATGTATAAACTAAATCTGAAATGTATACAGGTTGAATGTTTACAAGCCGAGGTGGAAGATAAGGCGTCACTTTGGCATCTCCGGTTTGGTCACTTACATTATGGTGGTCTAACCGAGTTGGCAAAGAAGAAGATGGTGGAAGGGTTACCTGGCATCAACTTTGAAGGAAAGTTTTGTGAGAGTTGTGTACTTGGCAAGCATGCCAGGACCACGTTTCAGAAGATGGCAAGATTCCGGGCTAAGCAACCTCTGGAACTAATACATACCGACTTGTGTGGACCCATCAATCCGGGTTCCTTCAGCGGTAAGAAGTATTTTATTTCCTTTATTGATGATTTCTCACGGAAAACTTGGGTTTACTTTCTGAAGGACAAGTCTGAGGTGTTTGATGTGTTCAAAAGGTTCAAGGTGATGATTGAGAAGGCAACATGAAGCTATATCAAATCGGTGCGGTCTGACAGAGGTGGGGAATATACCTCAACAGCGTTTATGTCTTTCTGTGAGGAACAAGGGATAAGGAGATTTCTAACAGCACCATACTCACCACAACAGAATGGCGTGGCTGAAAGGAAGAACCAGACTATTCTTGACATGGTTCGGTCAATGCTGAAGAACAAAAGGATGCTGAAGGAGTTTTGGGCGGAAGCTGTGCAGTGTGCTGTGTATGTGCAGAACCGATGTCCACATTCGAACTTGGATGATAAAACTCCACAGGAAGCATGGAGCGGTCAAAAGCCTTCAGTGGCTCATCTCAGAGTTTTTGGCAGTATAGCCTATGCACACATACCGGACCAGCTCAGAACCAAGCTCGAGGATAAAAGCAAGAAATATGTTTTTATTGGATATGATGAAAAAACAAAGGGGTATAAGCTGTTTGACCCCGTCAACAAGAAAGTCATAGTAAGCAGAGATGTAAAGCTCAATGAAGCAAATGAGTGGGACTGGAACAATTCTTCTGAGGTAAACTTTGAAGACGGAATCTCAACACAAATTATCAACCCAGCAAGTCCTGAAGCTTCTGATGATGAAGATGAGGTACGACAACCCAGGATGCGAAGCATACAAGACATATATGAGTCAACAAGTGAGGTACATTTTGTTTGTCTTCTTGCAGACTCTGAGAACATAAGTTTTGAAGAAGCCATCCGAGATAAGAAATGGCAAGATGCCATGGATGAGGAGATAGAAGCCATTGACCGAAATAACACATGGGAGTTAGCCGAGCTACCAGAAGGAAGTCGGCCCATTGGAGTGAAGTGGGTGTTCAAGATGAAGATGAATGCTCAAGGGGAGATAGAACGATATAAAGCTCGACTAGTTGCAAAAGGTTATAAGCAGAAGGCTGGAATTGACTATGACGAGGTGTTTGCCCCTGTTACAAGGATGGAGACAATTCGGCTACTCATCTCACAGGCTGCTCAATACAGATGGCCAATGCATCAAATGGATGTAAAGTCGGCATTTCTGAATGGTGTTCTTGAAGAAGAAGTTTATGTGGAACAACCGCCGGGCTACATGAAGGCAGGAGAAGAGAAGAAGGTGCTGAGATTGAAGAAAGCACTTTACGAGTTGAAGCAAGCACCACGGGCATGGAATGCTCGTATTGACAAATATTTCAAGGAGAATGGACTTGAACAATGTCCATATAAACATGCTGTTTATGTCAAGAAAAATGGAGGAGACTTGTTAATTGTGGCTCTTTATGTTGACGACCTCATTTTTATGGGAAACAATGCCAAGATGATACAAGAGTTCAAGAGCACAATGACAAGAGAGTTTGAAATGACAGATCTCGGTTTAATGAAGTTCTTTCTTGGTTTGGAAGTAAAACAAAATGAGAAGGGAATCTTCGTGTCACGGGAGGCTTATGCAAAAAAGATCTTGAAGAAGTACAAGATGGAAGATTGCAACCCAGTTTCAACACCAATGGAACCCGGTTCAAAACTCTCTAAGTTTGATGGAGGAGACCGTGTTGATGCAAGCAAGTACAGATGTTTGGTGGGAAGCCTACGTTATCTCACATGCACGAGGCCGGATATCTCGTTAAGTGTCGGCATAGTAAGTCGGTTCATGGAGGAGCCGAGATACACACATTGGAAGGCGGTAAAGAGAATTCTGAGGTATGTTCAAGGTACAGTTTCACACGGGTTACACTACTCGAGCTCGGCAAAATACAAGTTGATTGGATATTCTGACAGTGATTGGTGTGGAGACGTAGATGATCGAAAGAGCACGGCTGGTTATGTGTTTTTCATGGGCAACACGACATTCACCTGGATTTCGAAGAAGCAACCTATTGTGACACTGTCGACATGTGAAGCTGAATATGTAGCTGCATCTTGGTGTGTTTGTCATGCAATGTGGCTCAGGAATATGCTAAGCAAGTTGGAGGAAAAACAAGTCGGCCAAACTGTGATCCGAATTGACAATAAGTCGGCTATAGAGCTAGCCAAGAACCCGGTAAATCATGAAAGAAGCAAGCATATTGACGTCCGATTTCACTTCATCCGGGATCAAGTAAAGGAAGGAAATGTGGAGCTAACACACGTGACCAGTCAAGAGCAAGTCGGGGACATCTTCACAAAACCACTGCCGACGTTGCTGCTCAACAATTGCAAGAAGATGCTTGGGATGAAAGATGGCAGAACCATTTAAGTTTATGAAGGAGAATTGTTGAATAAACTTTAAATGTTTTGTTAGTTTTATATTTAATAGTCTTAATTAAGGAGTCATGTGTTTAGGTAAGTGAAAGGCCAAGAGTTGTAAAAAAAGTGAAAGGCCAAGAGTTGTGAGAAAGTGAAAGGCCAAGAGTTGTGAGAAAGTGAAAGGCCAAGAGTTAGAGAGGCCAAGAGTTGGAAGTTTAGTTTTGTGGTTTATGGCTAATTTAATGTTTTGGTTCATGAAAAGGCAATCTAGTGCCTATATAAACTAATCCATATTGTAAGCAACATATCACAAGAAAAAGAGAAATACAAGTTTTGTCTTCTCCACAAGAAAATAGTTGTTTTTATTTTAAGTTCTACATTATAGTGATACCACAGCCATAACTATATGCTTTCAAAGGAAGAAGTTTAGACACTTTCACCATCTAAAATTATTGGTACAGATGCGCCACCTCTTGAGGAAAGTTTCACTTGTCTGTGGTTCAGTTAGTAAAGAATATTGTGGTGTGCTAGGGTCCTAAAAATCAAAATCTTAATTCAAAGTTAGAAAGGTGGACGATACATAGGTCATTCCGTTCTGCATGTGCTAACAAATTTCACAATAAACCACTTTGACATATAACCTGTGATATTATGTTAAACAAGAAGTCAACTCAAAAACTTAAAAGTGTTAACCGAAAACAGATTGATACTTTTGTATTATATCTCTATTACGTAACTCAAACTTAGAACATCGAGGAAAGAAGAAAGAAGAAAAAGAGAGAGAATAGCATAGTGGGGACTCTAACATAACATAACTGAAGGTCAAGCCATTTATTTTTCTTATTTATAAAGAGTATTCTAACTGTCAGCATAAGTGACCGAGCAAACTCAACATACACTACTTACCAGAGAAATATTAAAAGACATGCCAATTCAGAAGCCCACAAATTCTCACAATAATTTAAATTGACAACCTCACGTCCTCACTTTCTTGTAACCTTCAAAGCAGCCAACAGATTGTACTAACAAAAAAAAAAGAGAGCCAATAATAACTATTCTGAGCAGAATTATTATATTGAAATTTGGCAGCAGCACACTACTTCATGAGAACTTTCTCCTTCATCAATAAAATGACACTCAGCAATGAGCCAATTTAGCTACAAAGTCTTCAATATTTTTATCAGAACTTCCTCCCTCATCAATAGAATTCTTTGCCACATTCTTCCATTTGATGGCATTGTTCTTTATTTCATTTCCCTTTTCGGTCTCCATCATTTCCTTTATGCAGTGTTTAATTGTTCCTCTCCTAACTATCTCTTTCTCATCAGCAACAGCTTTGATTCCCATTTTCCATGCATCTGCAATATGCTTTGCATTTGTGATTTGGTCAGTCCAAAGTGGCATTGCAATCATTGGAACACCTAAGCTCACAGCTTCCAATGTGGAGTTCCAACCACAATGTGTGAGAAAACACCCCACAGCCTCATGTGTTAAGACTTGTAGTTGGGGACACCATGTGACTATTAAACTCTTCTCTGATGTCTCTAGAAATTCCTTTGGAAGCTTATCCTGTTCACAAGCTCTAACCACCCACATGAAATAACTCCCACTATCTCTCAAACCACAAGCTACTTCCTCTGTTTGCTCCTCACTAAGACCTGCCATGCTCCCAAAAGAGACATACACAACTGAATCTTTCGGCTTTTCATCAAGCCATTTGATGCAAGTTTCTATATTTGGATCAAGCATGCTAACACCATATTCATTGTCATCTTGGAGTCTTTTGTCCAAGAACATAGATGGTACAGATGGTCCTATTGGCTTTAATGGCCAAATCTTCCCCAACCAATCAACAACCTAAAAGGAATTTCATTTCAGATTTCAATAATCAATAAAATCATTTCCAATTAAATACCGACTTAGACTTAGGAGAATAGTGTTAAGGGAAATTCTTGTAAGTATCTTTAACCTTGCATGTTTGCAAGGATGCTATTGAGTTCGAACACGTGGCCTTTCAGTCACAAGAGCAACTTTTTAGCATTGCTCCAAGTTCATCCTCAAATTTCAATAATCAATAAAGGGCCGAAAGGGCCGATCCAGTTCAAATACCCACTTCGTGAGTGTCTGGGGAAGGGAATACTCTAGGCAGCCTTTCCCCTACTTTTTGTAGAGAGGCTGATTCGAACCCACGACCTGACACACCACGGCAAGCAAGCTTACCGCTGAGCCAAGCCGGCCCTTCAAATTTCAATAATCAATAGCCAGAAAAAAATAAGTAACAATACATTCCAGTGGATAAGAACAAATCAAATTAATCAATGGAAATTTTCAGCTATTGAAGTTAGTTACCTCTTTTTCCAGTTCATAAAATGTGTTTGCAAGAACCCAGTCTGCTTTATCAATGTTGGAAAATTGATTCACAATTATGTCAAAGTAACCTGGGTAGGATCCATATTTATACAAGAATGATGGCAAGTCCCCAGATGCAAGTTTTGGCAATCCTGGTAGCAAAAACTCTGTCCTCGAAAGAGGTAACTCAACAAACTTCTTATAAGCATGGAAGTATATGTTGTTAACAGAACAAGATTGAGTGAAGAAGGAAGCAGCAAGGAGTCCAAATTTCTTAGCAACATCAAGAGACCAAGGCAAGAAAGCATCATAGATAACACAATCTGCAGGGTTGTTAGAACATGCAAGCTTTTGAAGAAGCTCGGATAGAGTTTGTGGTCCAACTCTCCAAAAGGTATCTTTGTAAACTTCAAGGCTCTCTGCTGCTGCAAGTCCTCCATCATCATAGCCATCTGAGATGCTTTCAACTTCAATGGATCTGAGATTTTTGTTGGTAATAGTCTTCCAATTGGAAATAACAGTTATCAGTGTCACCTTTACTCCTCTTTCAACCAAACGCTTGGAGAATTGAAGCATAGGATTTATGTGACCTTGGGCAGGATAAGGTAAGACCAAACAGTGAGCTACATAGTTTTTCTTTTCCTTCTCCATTTTTTAACTTCTGTGTGTGTGGTGGTTTCTTCTCTAACTGAATGCATTCAAGCTTGTTTGTTCTAATTGCATATATATAAAAAAGGGAAAGAATCTACTTTTAATTAGTTAAAATAAAAATATTCAATAAAAAATCTGAATAATATTTTAACTTAAAAGGAAACAAATATCTATGTAACATCGATATTTATGTAAACATTTAAGGGTTTCATGAGTATCATGTTACATAACTAAAAAAAAATTTCTTACACACATAACTAAGAGTGGGGTCCACATGTTTTTTTTCTCTTTTATCATTCTATTTTCTCTCTTCTTTATTGTGAGGGTAGGAAAATATTCTTATATCATGCAACATTATACTCATTAAACCCAACAGATAATTAACTTAGCACATTTTAGTATTTTTGTGCACCCAGCCACCCACCAAGTTCATGTAAAAGTTTTTTTAAGCCATATATATTTGTGATTAGTGATCATTTAGTATTCACAATTAACTATTTAGAGAAGAAAATCATAAATATTTTAAGATTTTTAATATTTTTTGTATAATTTTTTATTTTAAAGTAATTTTTAATTTACATATTTTTGTTTATATGAAATTAGTCATTTGAAAACATAAATCAGGTAATAATTTTTGCTGTATTAATATATTCTTGTCGATTAATATTTTTATCCAGTAGAACGATACAACATTAATAAAGTAATAAATGTAACATAGTTAAGTGAACTGCTATTTTTTTAGATAAATATTTAATGTAATAATATTTTTGCATAAAAAACAATATTAATTATCAAAACCTTATAATTATTCATGAAATTGAGAAATTTATAATCAGGTCTGTCTAATTAGATTTTTAACAAATTTCTGGTAATGAGGGAGCTCGAAATTTTTATATATAGTATAATTAGAATATAAATATGTAGAAACTTAAATAAAATTCGTTATAATTTAAAATAAAAAGTATATACATATAGAGTTTTATTAATCTCATATAATAAAAAGAAGCTCTATAATACTATAGACACAACACAATCATGTGTGAGATTCACTAATTTATAATATATATATATATATATATATATATATATATATATATATAAAATAAAAATAATCTCCGACAGCGTAAGAATATATTTTTCCAGGAAACCAGTTGATATTTAATTAACTTTGTAACGAGCAGCATATAACATTGATAATAGCGACAAGTAGCGTATGCCATTTTTTATTTTATTTTTTAGTAAAAAGTAGCGTATGCCATTAGGTCTTCAAAGATTAGAAAATCATATCTTAAATTTTTTATCAATCTCGCATATCTCGAGTCGAAGACTATTAATGGTTGGTAGGTAGGTGTAAATAGACAGGTGCATAAATAATTGGTGTCATAATATAAATATTTTTAGCTTGATTTGAATTATTAGTTTGAGGTTTTTTTATCATTTTTGCTCTCCAACAATTAAATAATAATTATTTTGCCCATTTTAAAAAATGTTTGACTGATATGCTCCTGTTTAATCAGTTAAACCTTGACCTTAATCGATTAAACAGTTAAAAAAACGTAGTAATTAGGAAACCCGTGATTTAATCGATTAAGTCACAGTGCTTAATCGATTAAGAGTGTGCATGACAACCATTATGTTATCTGACACTATTTTTGAAAAGAAATAATTATTTTTTGTTTCTGTGTCTTGGAAGTTGATCCTTTCCTCAAAATCAGCACCCACTATGTCCACAGAGTCAGCCATCTTTTGGGATATAATTGATGTCAAGTCATGAATTGCTTTGCCATATGCCTCTATTATGTGCCTGCAAAGCAAATATATCCGAACTAATCAACCTATCTTACCAGATAATTATAAATAAATTTAATGTGGCCGAATGGTTGCAATTGTGGTTTTGATAAAGTTCCATAGACCTCCCAGACCGCAATTGTGATTACATATTGCAATTCAAAGAATAACTAAACAACATTAGCAAAATTATAAGTGTGATTTTTTGGTGTTTATGCTTTTTATGTGACAAATGATTTGCTTTTGATGTAGAGTGTAGCCATTAGAATTTCATGCACAGAAAATTTAATTTCCCTTTAATACCACCGTTGAGAATCATTTTTGACTCCTGGATAAAAAAGAAGCGTTTGGTCAACATGGGCTCAAAACAAAAAATCCAAACCACAATATTGGAACTTGATATCTGTTAAAGAATCACTTCAACCAAAAACCTCAAGGTATTGAGTGAAGATTTTTTTAATGATTTATATTATGTTCTCTAACACACCCACTCACGCAAGAGCCATGCCCTTTGGGCTTGAAGCGTGGATATGGCACAAGCCCATTTTTTGGTCTATCTCATGCTTTTCTTAATTCCACCTGAAAGTGGGGGCAGTAAGGATCGAACTCGTGACCTCGTGGTCACTCAAGCTATGATACCATGTTAAAGAACCACTTCAACCCGACACCTCAAGGTATTGGGTGAGGGTCTTTTTAATGATTTATATTATTTTCTCTAACAATATCACTTCTTAGCTCAAATTATCATCATTCAATTCCTTCCTCACCAATATGGGGTTTCATCCCCTCTCACTTAAGTTCCAAACAATTTCTCCCTCAAATAGGATACTCAACATATACTCCTCATCAAGTGGAAGCTTTTTCTAATGTGAATGGGGTTATCAACCAAGAGTGGTGAAGTGTTGGCTCCTTAGCTTGGGTTTGACACATACTCATGCACAAACTCGAATACCAATTACAATCTCCAAGTATTCGGCCCAATGGATAACATCCATCAATGGGCTAAGCATTTGGGGTTTGAGACGTACAACTTTAGCTAAAAGATCTTAAACTGAGCTCAAAGTTACTACCGTTGTGCTATCTCGGAAATCGGTATAGTCTCGATATTTTGACTATAACTTGAGCTTCCCACCATGGATTTGGACGTTCTTTGACTTAATGAAAAGATGAGAAGACTTTCTACAACTTTCAAGAGATGTCGAGACTTGATTCTAGCTCTAAAGAGCCTTAAATTGAATGTGAAATTAATGTAGGGGTACTGTCATAAAATCACTGGCCTAAAAATTCTATGAAGAAGTCAAAATTGAATTCTGAGATTAGAGTAGCTTAAATTGGACATGAAGTTAGTACAATGGTCTTGTGATAGGATATGGACATGTTTAGAAAATATGGATTTTCGGAATTATTTATGTTGTCATTTTATTTAATTTCTTTTATATAATGTGTCACTTGACTTGATAGTATTGAGAAATGATATGGGAGAACATTATGGAATTTTAGGGTAAATTATGTATCTATTTGGTTAAACTACTTTTATAATATTTGACTTGGATTTAATGATATTGAGAAAGGTTATGAAAGGATATAGTGGATTTAAGAATTTTTCTATAATTTTATGGTTGAATATTTGAGAATGTGCAATATTTCTTAATTGTTTTATAAAATTGTGATATGCTTATGATTGACTTTAAGATATGTATATATTATGTTTTATGATTTTAAAATTGGTTTTTGGGAATGACTTCTGCATAACGTTGTACGCTAACGATAGTAGATGTTAGTCTTGATGCATCATGATTTATTTACAGGCGAGTAACCAAGAATTATTATGATTTTATTTTCATGTGAGGATTGATACGTTGCAGTTTTGCTTGGTATATCTCAATTTCAATAAATATATATTATTTTACTAAAATGTTGATTTCTAGATTTTAAGAATTGATTTCGACGGAATGTTTGCTTTTAACCCTGCTGTTAGATTTATCAACATAATATTTGGGTATAATATTAAATTTTATTACACATATAAATTGATTTCAGATATAAGGATTTTCTCATATTTATTGTTTGAGTAAGTATTAATTTTACATGTTGCAATGTCTTACTTTTTATAAATCCTATTATTTACTCACTAATTGCATTGTAACCTACCCCGATCTTAATTGTATTTTTGCAAGTATATGTACAAAGTTAACTTCTAATTTCATTCCTCTAGTTTGATCATGCGAGTCTGTTTGATTATTGTGATGAGCCAGACACATCGTTTCATGTGGGCAAGGTGTATATATATTTTTTTTTTCTAGAAGACACAGGTTTATATTCTAGACTTACTCTATTATTTCTACATGCCGGATAATTGTCAATTTTGATAAATTTAGCTGTTATTTTGGTAGAAATTTAGGCTTGTCAAACTAACCAATTGTAAGACTGACTATAGCTTATGCACTGCTCACGGACTCGGCATTGGATCGTAACATCGTTCTTCACACTTGAATTCTAACTATATTGTTGGCCGGTAGGCCCAATTAGATCAACAAAAGTGTAAAGACGGTTGTGATTTGGAATGCATCATATCATAATGGTTCTTGTCTCATATAGTTTTACCTCTTGTAGCTCAGACCTAAGAGAAATCTGAAAGTAAACTGGCCTTTGAAGGCCGATGCATGTAAGGTGTAAAACAAAAATTTTACTGCGGAACATACATGCACACATAGGTTCATGTTTTAAGACAACATGATGTTACCTTGTTTTTGGCCTGATCAGTCAGGGAGATCAGATGTCAGGCTTGAAGGGTTCAAACCCTCTAATGGTAATCCACACCACCGTTCGTCAATGATGCAAGAACCCTTTCTTGAAAGCCACCAGATGAACACCACAGTGAGGCTTGCTATGCGCACAAGTGGTGAAGGTGGAGGCTAGGTATTCTGTTTGGAAAGGTGTAGTGAGCTACCCTACAGAATGGTGCATAGATGGAGGAGAGTTGGCTAGGTTTTCACAAAACCCTAAGGTGAGGAAAAAGTCATGTTATATGCGCACACTTGGAGAGGAGGAGGGAATTAAATCATTCAAAATGAAAAACAAACTTTCAAATCTCTTTGAAATTTGTGCATAGAATAGTGAGATAAGGTGGAGCTGTTGCAAAACTAACTTTGCCAACAACCTCCAATCTTATCCACATGAATTTAAATTCAAATTAATTTAAACTTAAATTCATAAACTATCATATAGTATATACTTCTCATGCGCATAATTCAGCCCTAGAAGGGGTCCAAATATATTGAGTAGTTGCATTCACAATTTGAATCAACTCACCCACTGATTCCCTCAACCACCAAATCTGAATGAAGGTTTGTTTTAAGTGATAAGACGACATTCCTAAAACTTGCGCACCAAACAGCCAAGGAAGTGCCTCCAAAGATGCTTCTTGATCCAAGGAATATGCTCCAATAAGATCTTGTCTTATCCTTTTGTTATGAAACAACTTTTCAAAACCAATTCAAATTCGAATTCAAACACTTGAATTCAAACGTTCAAATTCAAATTTCAAAATTTCAAATTTCAAATTCAAAGTTCGAATTTCAAAATTTAAATCCAAATTCAAATTTCAAAATTCAAATTTCAAATTTCAAATTCAAAATTCGAATTTCGAAATTCAAATTCTAAATTCAAATTTCAAAATTCAAATTTCCAATTCAAAATTCGAAATTCAAATATTTGATTATTAATTTAACTAATTAAATTAATTAGTAATGGCTTGGACTATCCAAGCCCATTACTAAACTCTATGCACCACCCACCCATTTAGGTGGGCTTCCAAACAGCTTCTTGGGCTAATAACCATTATTAGGCCCAATACCTTTAAAGCTAGTCCATCATGACTACAAGGTGTTAGTGTGTGACCCATTAGGTCCAACTTAGCTTCTGACATAACTGGGCTTGGGCCCAACAAGCCCACAACCCAATTAATGACAACACAGAGCACTAGCAATGCTTTGTTGCCCCAGAACTAGTCAGATTAATGACTGATCAACCTATTGCACATATTTGGTTACCGTATGTATTTCCCTTCGTCTCGGTTATCTTTCCATTAACCTGGGGTAAGGAAATGTATCAACCCTTGCGGTTTAGGGTAAGCTTGATTCGAAATAGGGAATCTTCAATTTACTGACTGTAAAGACAGATCATCTCATGATCTCTTTTACTATCCATAGATTCCCGAGTCCCTGTAAATGTCATCCCGATTTCTCCGGTTTACAGATAACCTAATCTCTCACAGAGATTTGACGAATTCCTTCAGCTTATTACCCTAGCCCTGTGCCCTTTAAGGACATGCCCAACAGTATACCTATGAGTCTCCATGTTTCAGGCAGACGAGGTATACAATCAAAACATGCCTTCAAGAACACAGTCTAGGTAATAACTTCTGGTCTAAGGAAAGACATACCCAAACATAAAGAGATTTAACACAGTGGTAATCGATTACCATCCTTGAGGTAATCAATTACCAAAGGTTCCAGAATAAGGCAGTAGCTCCAATTGAGCTCCCCTGTTCCAAGGTAATCGATTACCCGGCATTGGTAATCGATTACTGAACTAGGTAATCGATTACCAATGCTCAGGTAATCGATTAATTTGTTCACAGTGGCTCATTTTGCGTCCCCTATTTCATGGTAATCGATTACCAATGAAAGTTAATCGATTACTATGCAGTAAAAATGACAGATAACAGCTTTTAGGACCCAAAGTAAGTGAGGTGACTTACTCCTAACACCTTGATACTTAACATACACACTATCCAAGTTCTAATATAGGCTCTAGGACCTTCCCTCATGTATATTCTAATAACAATGTACATTTTACCTCATTCACCAATTGTGTTGCCATTTACATATCATATGGCTCATTTTCCATCATAAGTGTTCAATGCCTCAAAATATAATATGTGTGGTGTAAGAACCAGCACCGCTAATTAAGGTGATTAGTAAGTTAATTATGATAATTAGGAAATAATTCCATAATTGACCCTAATAATTATTAATGGGCTTAGATAATTATATTGAGTGAGTAAAAATGCTGAAAGTCGCTTTTCGGAAGAAAAGCGCAGATACCGGTTCTGCTACTCGGTATAAATGCGTACCGGAAAAGTATCCCGGAAAATTATAACGAATGCATGATAATTACTAGAATATTATGTAGGACTTGTAAAACAAGTTTCAAGTCGAAATGACGTAATCTGATGCCAGAACTGATACTGGCTATGGAAAAGCGCGTACCGGAAAGGTGCTCCGAAAAATAAAATAAAAATATGACAAATCTTAGAAAAATGCGTAGGTCTAGAATCCGAAGTTTGGGATCAAGATCTTTTACTTTGCGATTAAGGCTAATACTGCGCGTTTAAGTGGCTTGCCTATAAATAGACCCATTAAGGGCACAAAACCCTAGGCCATATTCATTTCCTACGTGAGTTGCTGCAGCTGTCACTCTTCTTCTTCTTCTTCTTCTTCTTCTTCTTCTTCCTTCTTCATTCTTTAGCCAAGTGATCGCCTTTCATGCTTGTTTAAACACTTGTGAAGGTGAGAGTAAACCTTGGGGCTGCATTGTGGCCATCATTCTGTGTTGAGAAAGCTGTGTGTGTAGTTAGTGAGCATGAGTTTGAAGCTTAAGTAATGGCTACTTTGTGGTAGTCATTGTGAGCTTCAAAGTGCCTTCTTGTGGTGCAAGAACCCACCTTGAAGTGCCATTTTCGTGCTCCTACTTAGGCTGAGTTTGAGGAACCTTGGAGAGCTCCAAGAGCACTGCCTATTCTGTTTTTGAGCTTTGGTAAGTTATACCAACTATGATCATGAGTTTAAATGCTTAAAAATGGAACCTTGATGCATGTATTGAGCTAAGTTAATAACTTAAGGGTGGGGTAGGTTAAACACACCTAGAAATGCATGTTTAAGTGCCTTTAATCGGTTAAAAAGTTGAACCTATGGATTGGATATTCACGAAATGCAGAAAATGCATTCTGTCGTGAGATATCCGGATATTGTCGGGCAGATATCCGGATATCAGTATCCGGATATGATATCCGGATATCCATATCCGGATATGGGGACAGCAACGAACCTGTTTCGGTAAAAATTCGATATCTTGAGCTACAGAGCTCCAAATCGAGTGCCGTTTGGACCTAAGTGTAGCTAACACATAAGGCTATAACCCTGTAAAGGTTCGTAGCCATTGGATAAGTGGTTTGATCTCAGTGTTAGTTTAAAGTCGCGTCTTGGTTGCTGGAAATTCAGTTGGCAGCAGTCACTTTGCGAAAATCATAACCGGAGTTATACAACTCCGATTGAGACATAAGATATGTCGTTGGAAAGCTTGTGAGGTCTAGTTTAACATATTAAAATCTCAGAATTTTTGGTAAAGAATTACAACTGCAGTTTTAATAAAATGGAACCTTGGGAGTGATATCTCGCGAAATGCAGAAACTGCATTCTGTCACGAGATATCCGGATATGATATCCGGATATTGGTATCCGGATATGGGCTTGGAGATATCCGGATATGCCCCCGACATATATCCGGATATTCTGGGTTTACGAAGAACAGTGAGGTACTGTTCATACACATCGGAGTTATGGGTTTGTGGACCCTATTTTGATGGAGTTGAACTTCTGTAAACACTTAATTAAGTCAGAATCAAGGGACTAAGGGCTTGTGGCTTGGTGGGAAGTCTTAAGACGTAAAACATAACAAAGAAACGTAGTCTTTATGTTTATGCGTACGAGCTATGTTATTGATATGATCGCTGGTCTAAATCAGATTGTGATTTCTGCTGTGTTGGACCTTGAGCGGTGAGGACTCTTGGCTTGGATTGATTGCTTGCAAGGTAAGCTTTCGTGTCCTCGGTTTAGCCATTTTGATGTTCCACCATGTCCCATGGGGATGGGTTTATGCATGCTGTGTTACATGCTTTGATTATTTTGGAAATGCTGTTGAGCTGTTTATATGTAATGAGCTATTATGATATGCATGTGGTGTCCACCTAGACGGCAATCCTGAGTATGTAGTACATACAAGATGGAGAAGCATGTGGGTGAGGTGTAGGTAGTATCCATGTACTCATGTAGGCATAGACGTATTCCTACATTTCTCTGGCCAGTAGATTTGAAAGCACACATGACATGATTAATTGCTGCATCGCATGATTTTAGAACTTATACTGTAAATACTGTTTTTAGAACTTATATTACACATGTAAGTGAGCTTGGGGTGGAAACTCCTTGAGGACCCCTTGTCTTACTGAGATTTCTTGTTAGAGATCTCACCCCACGTTTGGGGACGCTTATTTCAGGATCAGGTAATGTTGAGGGCTCAGGTGGCAGGAGGCCAGAGCTGAGTTGATATTGACGTGCTGGTTGTGGATTGCTATTTATTTGACTGCTGTTATGTTTTATGCTTTATTTATGTTAAGTTATGTTGAGACTATTTGTGGACATTGTTGCCTTATTTGGTGAGCATGGGGTTTGTTCATGCCACATGATTGTTATCGTCTTTTTATGTTAATGTTGTAATTAAAGTATCAGGATTTTGACCCAGGCTACTTGTGTAGACCTGTGGCTTTAGATACTCACATTATATTTATGTACGAGGTATTCAGTTAGTTTTCTTGCAATTTACATACAGGCAGTATTTTTATGAAAATGATTAAGTAATCAAGTTGGCTAAGTTAATGACGTCATAATTGAATTAAAGAAAAAGTTATTCCGCATTTTAATTAAGCGTGGCTTAATACGATAGTGTGTTAACAATCCGGGTTAACACGGGCTGTTACATTTTATGGTATCAGAGCACTTTCTAGGGAAAAGCCTGTATGTATTGCAATAACATAGGATGAGTCGTTGCGTGTCTACTTTGTGTTCTCTCTGACTGGTGTGTGTAATGATAATGCATACGTGACCACATGGCGTGGGCCTGATCAACTCATTCTTTGTGTAACTTGTGCAGAGTCATTGTGCCACCGAGGAGGAACACGAGTACTAGTGAGGATCAGACGGATCCTGTCCTGGCTGCATTGGCTGAGATGCAGGCGGCCCGACTAGCCGACCAGGAAGCCACGAGGCTGGCAAACCGGGCGATGCTGGACGCAATTCGAGATGCGAACCGGCAAACCACGGCAGAGGTTCTGGAGGAGAACCGGATGGCCAACATGACTATGATGAGGGTCATGTTGGAGGAGTTGAGGGCTGGTCCTGCTGCGGGCCAGGGTCCTCCACCACCTCCACCGCCGCCACCACCTCCATTTCCGCCTAGTCAACAGAAGGACACCCAGAGCCAGATGGGTGAGGGTAGTCACTTGACGGGGGCTATGCAGACTATCCCCGTACTTGCTGAGGATCGTGACGAGATCGATCGCCGGCTGAATGCTTTCCGCAAGCATAAGCCACCTACCTTCGACGGATCGTATGATCCCATTGCTGCTGCTAGATGGCTCCAGGTGTTGGACAAGATTTTCCGGATCATGCAGTGCACCGATCCGCAGAAGCTGTTGTTCGCCACGTACATGCTGGAGGGCGAGGCCCATGAGTGGTGGACCAATCTTTCTCAGGTCTACGAGATGCAGGGCCATGTGATGACGTGGCCATTCTTCGAGGAGAGCTTCTTGGGCCAGTATTTTCCTTACGACTCTCAGGAGAGGAAGCAAGGAGAGTTTGACCGATTGGTACAGGGCTCGTTGTCTGTCGACGAGTACCTGGCCAAGTTTAATGAGCTGGTCAAGTTCTCTCATTTCCGCATGGCGAGACCGACTCCCGTTTTTCTTGCGGCCAAGTTCCGGAGGGGACTTAATGAGGACATTGCTGGACATCTCGCTGGTTCTGCTTCGAGAGACTTCGGAGCACTGGTGCAGCAGTGCCGCGACATCGAGGACTTTTGCCGTGCGAGTCAGGCCAAGAGGGCCAAGGTTGAGGTGCCGCAGAGCGCTGGTGGTTCTACTCCCTGGAAGAACAAGAATTTTGCCAACAAGGGCAAGGGCAAACCGTTGGCGGCTAAGCAAGCGCCAAATCAGTTCAGAAAGACTGCTGCTCAGGGGAACACAGCTAAACCTCCTGCTCCCAGATGCTCTGGATGCGGGAAGTCACATTTTGGGCCGTGCTCTACCGGACAGTTGATATGTTTCCAGTGTGGCAAGGAGGGCCACTACTCCAGAGATTGCCCGACGGCGAGAGTTGCTGCAGTGTAGGCTGTGCCATTGCAGATGGTTCCTACTGGGACGCCAGCCGTGCCACCTACTACAGGACGAGTCTACACACTTGATCGTCAGCAGTCGGACAGAGCTCCGAACCTGGTCAGAGGTACTGTTACCATTGGTGGTTCAGCTGTTGATGTATTGTTTGATTTCGGGGCAACGCACTCTTTTGTTGCTACCCCTATTGCTGTGGGGCTTGAGTTGCCCAGTGATGTGCTTTCTCCACCGATGCGGGTGACCACCGCCACCGGAGAAAAATGTTTGACCTCCACTGTTCATCGCGATGTAGCGTTTCAGTGGGATGGCCGTGATTTCTCGGTAGATCTGATAGGGTTACCGATGGCCAACCTTCAGATTATTTTGGGCATGGATTGGTTGTCCAGAAACTGTGCAATGATTGATTGTTGTGCCAAGAAAGTGGTGATGTCTCCGGGTGGGTCCACAACCAGTTCCTCACCGTTCATTTCAGTCCTGCAAGCGAGGAGGGCCTTGAGAGCAGGGGCATTTGGCTATGTCATGTTGGGAGGTTTGGTGAGTGGGACACAGGAGGATCTCACCAGCATTCCTGTGGTGAAGGAGTTCCTCGAGGTGTTTCCTGAGGAGATTCCTGAGTTTCCACCACAGAGGGAGATAGAGTTCTCCATTGACTTGTTGCCTGGTGTGGGGCCTATCTCATTGGCTCCATACCGGATGTCGCCACCGGAGTTGGCGGAGCTGAAGAAGCACATTGAGGAGCTTTCAGCGAAAGACTTCATTCGGCCGAGTGTGTCTCCCTGGGGAGCACCGGTCATTTTCGTGAAAAAGAAGGATGGGACCATGCGGTTGTGCACCGATTACAGACAATTGAACAAGGTGACAATCAAGAACAAGTACCCTCTTCCACGCATTGATGATTTGCTGGATCAGCTCAGAGGTGCTTGCGTCTATTCCAAGATTGATCTCCGGTCCGGTTATCATCAGATACGGGTTAAGCCGGAGGATGTCCCAAAGACAGCGTTTCGCTCGAGGTACGGGCACTACGAGTACTTGGTGATCCCGTTTGGACTCACCAATGCACCCGCAGTGTTCATGGACTACATGAACAGGATCTTCCAGCCGTACCTGGATCAGTTTGTAATCGTCTTCATTGACGACATCTTGATCTACTCCAAGACGGAGGAGGAGCATACCGAGCACTTAAAGATTGTGCTGCAAGTGCTAAAAGAGAAAAAGCTCTATGCGAAGCCGTCAAAATGCGAGTTTTGGCTCAAGGCGGTTAAATTTCTGGGTCATGTAATTTCTGCTAATGGAGTTGCAGTTGATCCTAACAAGATTGAGGCCGTGATGGATTGGGAGAGACCCAAGACGGTTACAGAAGTGAGAAGTTTCCTGGGTTTGGCAGGCTACTATCGGAGGTTCATAGAGGGATTTTCCAAGATGGTGCTACCGATGACTCGCCTTACCCGAAAGGAGACTCCATTCGTGTGGACACATGAGTGTGAGGTGTGTTTCCAGGAGTTGAAGGAGAGACTGACTACTGCTCCTGTGTTAGTCCTTCCTGATCCTGCGGAGCAATTCGAGTTATACTGCGATGCCTCTGGTAAAGGACTTGGCTGTGTGCTGATGCAGAAAGGGAAAGTGGTTGCTTACGCTTCAAGACAGTTGAAACCTCATGAGGAGAACTACCCGACTCACGACTTGGAGTTGGCAGCCATTGTCTTTGCTTTCAAGATTTGGAGGCATTACCTGTTTGGCATGAAGTTTGCTGTATTCAGTGATCACAAGAGCCTGAAGTATCTGTTTGACCAGAAGGAGTTGAACATGAGACAGCGAAGATGGATGGAGTTCTTGAAGGACTACGACTTCGAGTTGAGGTACCATCCTGGCAAGGCCAATGTGGTAGCTGATGCTTTGAGTCGGAAATCCGTGAGCTTATCCAGCTTAATGATGAACGACTACGAGATGATCGAGAAGTTCAGAGACTTGAGAGTGAACTCCTTGTTTGGGGGCGCACTGCTCGAAATGGAAACAGCAGAAGTGATCAATGAGCTGATGGAAAAGATCAAAGAGGCGCAAGTGCAAAGAGAATGCCTTGATTACGTGAAGAACCAGGACGGTGTGTCTTGGAATGATGATGGTTTATTGCTGTTCCAGAAGAGGATTGTTATTCCTCGAGGGCCATTGACCGAGGAGGTTATGGCAGAGGCTCATAAAGGCCGGTTCACTATCCACCCTGGTGCCACAAAAATGTACCAGGACCTAAAGAGAAATTTTTGGTGGCCGGGCATGAAGAAAGACATAGCGGTCTACGTGTCCAAGTGTCTAATTTGTCAGAAAGTAAAAATCGAGCACCAGAAACCGTCTGGTAAACTTCAACCTCTGGAGATTCCACAGTGGAAATGGGAAAGTATTTCCATGGACTTCGTGGTGGGATTGCCTAAAACTCAGGCTGGTTGTGACTCTATCTGGGTCATAGTGGACAGATTGACCAAGTCTGCCCATTTTCTTCCAGTAAAGGTGAGCTTCACTACAGAGCAGTTGGCCAAGCTATATGTCCGCGAGATCGTGAGGCTTCACGGGGTGCCCGAGAGTATCATCAGTGATAGGGACCCGAAGTTCACATCTCGGTTCTGGGAGGCGCTGCAGGAGGCTTTTGGTACGCAGTTGAGATTGAGTACCGCCTATCACCCTCAGACTGACGGACAGACTGAGCGGACCATCCAGACATTGGAGGACATGTTGAGAGCTTGCACGTTGGAGCAGGGTTCTGCATGGGATAGGTACCTTCCGTTGGTTGAATTTTCATACAACAACAGTTTTCATGCCAGTCTGGGCATGGCACCCTACGAGGCGTTGTACGGTAGGAGGTGTCGGACTCCTACCTGCTGGTCTGAGGTTGGAGATAAGGAGCTGTTTGGCTTGGACTTTGTCCAAGATACTACCCTACAGATCCAGATGATCAGGAAAAAGTTGAAGCAGGCGCAAAATCGCCAGAAAAGCTACTATGATGTCAAGCATCGACCACTGGAGTTCAGTGAGGGTGAGCACGTGTTTGTGAAACTTCCACCTGTCACCGGTGTTGGACGGGCACTCGGCGTGAGGAAGTTGAGCCCGCGATTCATAGGGCCCTACCAGATCCTTGGTAGAGTAGGACCAGTTGCCTATCGACTCGCCTTACCTCCGAACCTCGCCAACATCCACGACGTGTTTCACGTGTCTCAGCTTCGAAAGTACATAGCAGATCCTTCGCACGTGGTGCAGCCGGATGATGTGGAGGTTCGGGAGAACCTAAAGACTCCCGTCGGACCACTCAAGATCCTCGATCGTGGCGAGAAGCAATTGAGGAGCAAGATCATTCCGATGGTCAAAGTACAATGGTCAGGAAGAACTCCTGAGAAGTGTACCTGGGAGCGAGAGGATGAGCTTCTCCGACAGTATCCCGACTTTCGAGACAGGTATGTTTCTGATTTTGAGGACAAAATCCTTAAAAAGGTGGGGTGAATGTAAGAACCCGCACCGCTAATTAAGGTAATTAGTAAGTTAATTATGATAATTAGGAAATAATTCCATAATTGACCCTAATAATTATTAATGGGCTTAGATAATTATATTGAGTGAGTAAAAATGCTGATAGTCGCTTTTCGGAAGAAAAGCGCAGATACCGGTTCTGCTACTCGGTATAAATGCGTACCGGAAAAGTATCCCGGAAAATTGTAACGAATGCATGATAATTACTAGAATATTATGTAGGACTTGTAAAACAAGTTTCAAGTCGAAATGACGTAATCTGATGCCAGAACTGATACTGGCTATGGAAAAGCGCGTACCGGAAAGGTGCTCCGAAAAATAAAATAAAAATATGACAAATCTTAGAAAAAATGCGTAGGTCTAGAATCCGAAGTTTGGGATCAAGATCTTTTACTTTGCGATTAAGGCTAATACTGCGCGTTTAAGTGGCTTGCCTATAAATAGACCCATTAAGGGCACAAAACCCTAGGCCATATTCATTTCCTACGTGAGTTGCTGCAGCTGCCACTCTTCTTCTTCTTCTTCTTCTTCTTCTTCTTCTTCCTTCTTCATTCTTTAGCCAAGTGATCACCTTTCATGCTTGTTTAAACACTTGTGAAGGTGTGAGTAAACCTTGGGGCTGCATTGTGGCCATCATTCTGTGTTGAGAAAGCTGTGTGTGTAGTTAGTGAGCATGAGTTTGAAGCTTAAGTAATGGCTACTTTGTGGTAGTCATTGTGAGCTTCAAAGTGCCTTCTTGTGGTGCAAGAACCCACCTTGAAGTGCCATTTTCGTGCTCCTACTTAGGCTGAGTTTGAGGAACCTTGGAGAGCTCCAAGAGCACTGCCTATTCTGTTTTTGAGCTTTGGTAAGTTATACCAACTATGATCATGAGTTTAAATGCTTAAAAATGGAACCTTGATGCATGTATTGAGCTAAGTTAATAACTTAAGGGTGTGGTAGGTTAAACACACCTAGAAATGCATGTTTAAGTGCCTTTAATCGGTTAAAAAGTTGAACCTATGGATTGGATATTCACGAAATGCAGAAAATTCATTCTGTCGTGAGATATCCGGATATTGTCGGGCAGATATCCGGATATCAGTATCCGGATATGATATCCGGATATCCATATCCGGATATGGGGACAGCAACGAACCTGTTTCGGTAAAAATTCGATATCTTGAGCTACAGAGCTCCAAATCGAGTGCCGTTTGGACCTATGTGTAGCTAACACATAAGGCTATAACCCTGTAAAAGTTCGTAGCCATTGGATAAGTGGTTTGATCTCAGTGTTAGTTTAAAGTCGCGTCTTGGTTGCTGGAAATTCAGTTGGCAGCAGTCACTTTGCGAAAATCATAACCGGAGTTATACAACTCCGATTGAGACATAAGATATGTCGTTGGAAAGCTTGTGAGGTCTAGTTTAACATATTAAAATCTCAGAATTTTTGGTAAAGAATTACAACTGCAGTTTTAATAAAATGGAACCTTGGGAGTGATATCTCGCGAAATGCAGAAACTGCATTCTGTCACGAGATATCCGGATATGATATCCGGATATTGGTATCCGGATATGGGCTTGGAGATATCCGGATATGCCCCCGACATATATCCGGATATTCTGGGTTTTCGAAGAACAGTGAGGTACTGTTCATACACATCGGAGTTATGGGTTTGTGGACCCTATTTTGATGGAGTTGAACTTCTGTAAACACTTAATTAAGTCAGAATCAAGGGACTAAGGGCTTGTGGCTTGGTGGGAAGTCTTAAGACGTAAAACATAACAAAGAAACGTAGTCTTTATGTTTATGCGTACGAGCTATGTTATTGATATGATCGCTGGTCTAAATCAGATTGTGATTTCTGCTGTGTTGGACCTTGAGCGGTGAGGACTCTTGGCTTGGATTGATTGCTTGCAAGGTAAGCTTTCGTGTCCTCGTTTTAGCCATTTTGATGTTCCACCATGTCCCATGGGGATGGGTTTATGCATGCTGTGTTACATGCTTTGATTATTTTGGAAATGTTGTTGAGCTGTTTATATGTAATGAGCTATTATGATATGCATGTGGTGTCCACCTAGACGGCAATCCTGAGTATGTAGTACATACAAGATGGAGAAGCATGTGGGTGAGGTGCAGGTAGTATCCATGTACTCATGTAGGCATAGACGTATTCCTACATTTCTCTGGCCAGTAGATTTGAAAGCACACATGACATGATTAATTGTTGCATCGCATGATTTTAGAACTTATACTGTAAATACTATTTTTAGAACTTATATTACACATGTAAGTGAGCTTGGGGTGGAGACTCCTTGAGGACCCCTTGTCTTACTGAGATTTCTTGTTAGAGATCTCACCCCACGTTTGGGGACGCTTATTTCAGGATCAGGTAATGTTGAGGGCTCAGGTGGCAGGAGGCCAGAGCTGAGTTGATATTGACGTGCTGGTTGTGGATTGCTATTTATTTGACTGCTGTTATGTTTTATGCTTTATTTATGTTAAGTTATGTTGAGACTATTTGTGGACATTGTTGCCTTATTTGGTGAGCATGGGGTTTGTCCATGCCACATGATTGTTATCGTCTTTTTATGTTAATGTTGTAATTAAAGTATCAGGATTTTGACCCAGGCTACTTGTGTAGACCTGTGGCTTTAGATACTCACATTATATTTATGTACGAGGTATTCAGTTAGTTGTCTTGCAATTTACATACAGGCAGTATTTTTATGAAAATGATTAAGTAATCAAGTTGGCTAAGTTAATGACGTCATAATTGAATTAAAGAAAAAGTTATTCCGCATTTTAATTAAGCGTGGCTTAATACGATAGTGTGTTAACAATCCGGGTTAACACGGGCTGTTACATGTGGCCACGGACAAGTCCCATGCTCACCAAAATACCGATTGAAACTAAAGGCATAAATATACATCAATTTTAAAGGACTCAACATATAGTCATGAACATACAAAGGCATGGCATTTTCAACATGCACAAGTTCATGATCTAAATCCAAAATATTAAACGTTATGCTAAGTGTATCCCAACTAAATCCTCTAACATGTTATGCCTTCCATATGCACCTCATGCTCCACTCCTCCAGACTCAACCTAACCTGAAATGATGTCCCCAAATGCGGGGTGAGATATACAAATATATCTCAGTAAACCAAGGGTACTAGAGGATCACTCCACCCCATGGCTCACTCAATGTGCAACATATGACATAATATGAAATGCATGACATACAATATCACAACAACAGTGCATAATCCAAGAAACATCCACAGCTGGATTACGTTCAAGGACCCCATCGTGTAACTCCCAGAATCTTCCTGGTGCCTCTCCCATGATTGAGATGATCACATGGCAAAACCCAACTAGAACTCCTCATGAGCCCTATCCAGCGGAAGTCCCACGTTTGGATCATCCTGGTACCGCTCCCAGAGTCGGTCCCACAGCAAAACCCGACCGGAATCCCCAGCGGAATTATCCAGCTGAAGTCCAAACCAACACACATCTACTGGCCAGAGATCAAACAATTTACACAGAACATGCTTCAAGCATGCCACACAATCAAGCAATAATGCATGAACATACATATTCACACTATAACACCTCACAATTCTAAATTAAGTATTAAAAAATTAAGTGAGCAATTAAGTGAAAAACTAGTGAAAATCATGAAGATTAGGCCAAAATACAAAGAAAGGGCAAAACGGTAATTAGCCAACACACAACTCTAGGAAGAAAAAAATTGAGTAGAAGGTCTCAGATGGTAAAAATAACACTGGAAATGGATTCAGAAAAAAAAATTGAGTGGATATGCAAGTTTCAGAAAAAATCAGTGAATAGTGTTTTTCGAGGGTAAAAATATCGCGGTACAATTGCACCGTAAAACGTGCCAGTTAAGTTTTGAGCTCTAGGTTTCAAATATGAGTTATAAATGGTTTATAGAGTTAGGAAATATGATTTCTGATAAAATTTGATGGAATTAAGTCAGTTTGGGGAAGCGTGCCAACGACGCGCGCAATAGCTTAAAACAGTGTTTTCTCCGAACGACCGGAAACCTCCGGATTCATCTGATCAAGTATAATTAAAGGACATTAGTTAATGTTAAAAATTGGAGTTTCTAAATAGGTTGTGAATTTTTGGACATTTAGTGAAAGCTCGGATGAATTTTAAATCGCGCGAGGTGGCGTGAGACCCACCCACTTAAGCCACCTCACCCTCACTATTCATCATCTTCCCTCCTCTCCCATTCAGCGCACAACAGCCCCTTTCCCCCCATTTTGTGCCATTTTTCATTTCATCACAACTTAGCCATTTCTCCACCGAATCCAACGATTTTTGTCTTGAATCTTGATGGAAAACACCTCCTAAAGCCATTGGTACCATTCTTTGGCCTTGAAACCGCGCCCTTGAGGAGATCTGGGCCATATTCAGTTTCGAAAATTTGGGGAAAATTGGATGTTCATGGAGCTTTTGATCTTCCATTGCTTGGTGGAGTCTTGGGGTAGTATCTAGCCTTGGTTGTGAGTATATTTTCATCCCATTTACATGGTTTGATTGTTGTTGATGTTCATGAACCCTAAACTTTGATGTTTGATGTTTGATGTTAGCGAGCTCAAATGGAAAATGTGTATTAGATGATAATGTCTTAGAATGATGTATTAAAGCTAGAAATGCCATGAAAATTTTAGGTGAAAATTGTGGATTTTTAACTTAGTGAATTTTGAGGTCATGACTTTGAATTTTGAAATTTTGTGTTGTACTTTGATTGGTGAGTTGTGGATGATATATGTTGATATAATGGTGTTGTATGGAGTGTGCAATGATAAAAAATGGAATGAGGATTCTTTAGAAAGTCAAAGTGTGCCAATCGACCATAGAGAGAATTTTAGGAAATTGATGTAGTTTGTGTTGATTGGATAATGTATCAAGTGTTTAATGGTATTAAAATGGGTTGTGTGGTGGTTGGAAAGTGGTAGAGTCCATGGAAAATAATAAGTTGTCATTAGGGACATAAAAGAACCTAGAGTAAATTATTTAGCAAAACAATGCTTAAAAGACGTAAAACGGAAAAACGACAATTGAATTAGCCTTTTGGCAGCCTAAGGATGTGTAATAAAATGAGAAAGAAAATTTAGAAAAGTAAAAGTGAAAATTGGCCTTGTTTGGCCGAACCTTCCATAGCGAAGGGGAGGATTTTGTGATTTTTCGCATTTGATGGAATTGACATGTACTGATGGCTGTACATGGTTGTGTAGGTTGAAGTACGTCGATTTGAATCCCGAACCGTGTAACGGTGGATTTCCCTTGGTCCTGGACCAAGTGGATTGAGTTAAGTGTTGGTTCAATGCATGTGTAATTGTAAATTGGCATGTGTTGTATGAGTTTCTGAGTAATTGGGAATGTCCTCTGTGTAGGCATTCTGTCGAGTATCAAGTTTGAGAAATAAGTTGCTGTGGAGTTAAGTGGAAGAAAATTTTGAGGTAACTTCTTGGTACTGGGGCTTGTTCCCCTTGTGTGTTCCACCATACCCGTTGAGGGTGATGGTAGGAAATGTGTATGATTAGTGTAGAATAACATGAGCATACATGCATTATCCCAGTTGGTACTTCGGTACCAAGTCTCTGCCCAATAGATAGTTAGCCTTAGGGGAAGAGCTCAAAGGAATAAAATTTCATCTCATCCTCACCTACCACAGAAAACCGTGATCCATCCTCCTTCACCTCATCAAGACCGTGAGTTGAGAGGAAAACATCATCACCAAAGTTTCGATTCTCATATTCTGTTCTAGTCAGCTGCGCATCCATGTTCAAGAAGGTATTATGTTCATCTACTCCATCGCTCCTACACCCTCTGTTCGGTTCTTGATGGAACTTCCTCACTTGCATGCAGTGACAAACCCGAGTTGTGGAGCACAAGAGGAGTGAAAGTGTTGCTTGCTCTTTGGTAGCTATTCCCCTTGACCATTGGGAACTTTGGAATCCCCCTAGAAGGTAAAAAAATGAATTCCAGCCCTTCCCTTCTCTTCACTATTTCGACCCTTGTATGTGTACAAGAAGGACTGATTATTGTCATTCTCCTTCCCTGTTTCTGTCTAGTGTGAGGACAACCAACCCTCCTTGCATGCAAGACTATGGACTGATTTTGGGGTTTGGAATATAGCCCTCACCAAAATGTTGGACTGTTTCATTAATTGGCACCGTATATCTAGCCTTGCCTATGCAAAACTGTGAAGACATCATACTAAGGGCCCTAATCACTTACACCTAAGTCATGTAGTAATATTATGAAACCGAGAAGTATAAGCATCTAATTAATGGACAAAAAACCGAACCTACATGTATGGAAGATCATGATTGTGTCACTTATTATCTATTGATGAAATAAGCTCTAAGTCAAAATAATTAAATTAGTGCCAGAACCATGAAACCCAATTTGATTCAAGCATTGCATGTGTTTATGACTCTTGAAGGCAGCATGCTAAATAATCTAATTAGCTCATGTATAAGTGATGAAGGTAGTGTTTTGTTAAATGAAAATCATAAGCACCTAGTGATGATTGAAGATCGAACATACATGTGTGGATTATCTTGGATTTTGTCAATTGAGGACAATTGATAAACCAATCTTATGGCAGAAAAGTAATTGGCACTATGTTAGTATATGGGTGTCTTAGAGATAATCTTTTGATTAAATAAAAGACACTAGATGTAGAACTTTGTTTGTCGCAAATAAATGAAAGCACTATTTATTCAGTTTCATATTATGTCTCGATATTATTGTTAATAATAAATGAAAGAACAGGTTAAACCCCTTTGAATAGAACAGGTATCTCTTGAGTATCTGTGATGAGATCACGATCAAGAGGATTCAAGGATATCGCATGTCTATTCCTAATTATATGTTCCTAGTCTAGAGACAATAAGTATGGGGATCAGTGATCTCGGGTAAGACTAGTACGACTTATCTACTTGTATATGGATACAAGGTAAAGACCTCATGAGCTACAGATATGGAGATATCTTAGCTAAAGTCGTGGGTGGACCTATAAGAGTATGGCTCGCACTGAACAGACCCAAAAAGAGACTCTATGAGGAAATCTCACAGATAGTGTCATTAGAGTAATCTCTTTATATTTGGGTATGTCTTTCCTTAGACCAGAAGTTATTACCTTAGACTGTGTTCTTGAAGGCATGTTTTGATTGTATGCCTCGTCTGCCTGAAACATGGAGACTCATGGGTATACTGTTGGGCGTGTCCTAAAAGGGCACAGGGCTAGGGTAATAAGCTGAAGGAATTCGTCAAATCTTTGTGAGAGATTAGTTTATCTGTAAACCGGAGAAATCGGGATGACATTTATAGGGACTCGGTAATCTATGCATAGTAAAAGAGATCATGAAATGATCTGCCTTTAGAGTCAGTAAATAGAAGATTCCCTATTTCGAATAAAGCTTACCCTAAACCGCAGGGGTTGATACATTTCCTTACCCTAGGTTAATGGGAAGATAACCGAGACGAAGGGAAATACATACGGTAACCAAATATGTGCAATAGGATGATCAAGTCATTAATCTGACTAGTTCTGGGGCGACAAAGCATTGCTAGTGCTCTGTGTTGTCATCAATTGGGTTGTGGGCTTGTTAGGCCCAAGCCCAGTTATGTCAGGAGCTAAGTTGGACCTAATGGGTCACACACTAACACCTTGTAGTCATGATGAACTAGCTTTAAAGGTATTGAGCCTAATAATGGCTGTTAGCCCAAGAAGCTGTTTGGAAGTCCACCTAAATGGGTGGATGGAGCTTAGTAATGGGCTTGGATAGTCCAAGCCATTACTAATTAATTTAATTAGTTAAATTAATAATCAAACATTTGAATTTCGAATTTTGAATTTGAGATTTGAAATTTGAATTTGAAATTCGAATTTTGAATTTGAAATTTGAATTTTGAAATTTGAATTTAGAATTTGAATTTTGAAATTCGAATTTTGAATTTGAAATTTGAAATTTGAAATTTTGAATTTGAATGTTTGAACATTTAAATTCAAGTGTTTGAATTCGAATTTGAATTGGCTATGAAAAGTTGTTTCATAATAAAAGGATAAGATAAGATCTTATTGGAACAAATTCCTTGTATCAAGAGGAGATCTTTGGAGATCACCATGGGTTGTTTGTGGCGCACACTTTAAGTGATAAGGATGTCATCTTGTCATTTAAACAAAGCTCCAATCAGATTTGGTAGTTGAGAGAATAAGTGGGTGAGTTGGTTCAAATTTTGAATGCAACTACTCAACATATTTGGACCTTTTTTTGGGCTGAATTATGCGCATGGAATAGGTAACTATATGATAGTTTTTAAATCAAAGTTTGAATAGGTTTGAACTTAGTTTCATGAGGATAAGATTGGAGGTTGTTGGCTAGATTTGTTTTGCAACAACTCCACCTTATCCTCCTTGATTCCATGCGCCACTTTAAAATGACTTTGAAAGGATAATTTGATTTAATTATCTCACTCTCTTCTTCCTCTTGTGCGCACAACACAAGACAAGTTCCTCTCCTTAGGGTTTTGAGAAAACCTAGCCTACACTCCTTCATCTCATGCACCATTCTGTAGGGTAGTTCACTACACCTTTCCAAACAGAATACCTAGCCTCCACCTTCACCACTTGTGCGCATAGCAAGCCTCATTGTGGTGATCATCTGGTGGCTTTGAAGAAGGCGTTCTTGCATCATTGACGAACGGTGGTGTGGATCACCATTAGAGGGTTTGAACCCTTCAGACCTGACAACTGATCTCCCTGACTTATCAGGCCAAAAATAAGGTAACATCATGCTGTCTTAAAGCATGAATCCATGTGTGCATGTATGTTTCCGCAGTAAAAATTTTGTTTTCACACCTTACATGCATTGGCCTTCAAAGGCCAGTTTACTTTCACACTAGAGGCATAATATTTTGACTAAGGCACAAGAATTAGAAGCCTAGAAATTATTTGTGACTTATAGGAAAAATTATATAAAATTCTGATTTGATGCATTGGTATATTAGGTGCGCGAAACCCCTAAGATCGTGGACTGTTTTGGTACAGTTGATTTATGATTGGGCACACGAGGTAAGTGTTCGGTGGTTAAACCTTTTGTGACTGTTGACTTAGGTCAGTGATTTTTTTATTTGTTGCTCCCATGGATTTTGTGTCTCAACCGAAATTCTGTTTTGTAAAGAAATGAAATCTGTTATGAGATATAACTGTTGGATATTCGGTTGTGTTAAGGACACAATACGCTTTGAAATGTTAGTGTTATAGTCATGTGAACTATGACCTATAATGATGAATGATGATGATGAGCATGAACATCATAACTTTGCATTTTATCATGTGCGTGTGAAGCAAAGCATAGCATCCCATGCATCCATACACATACAGTTTTGAAAAACGGAAGAATTGATGAAAAGAAGCATATGATTGAGCACGCATCATATAGGCATCCCTCATGTACCAGGGTATGGGACACTTGGCTTCAGTCCGCATAGGTCTCAATTGGAATTCCACCATATTGGAGCTAAAATGGGAATATCCATTGAGTAGGTATGCGCACACTAGTGCTATGAGTATACAATATGATGGCGTTATATACGCAACATGTGCATTTGACATCTACGGAAATGATTGGTGATGTGACAATGTTGGAAATTCTGCATCTAAGTTAACACTGTTGCATTATTGGATTTTCTGCCACACTACTGGGATTTTTCTCACCCATATGGGGCTCAATTTTTATAAATTGCAGGAGGACAAAGAAGCATATGATGATTTAGTTAGTTTGGATAATTGCTGTTGATTGCTGCTGTTTGGAATTTTTGCTGTTGTCTGCTATGTCTGTTGGATGTTGACTAAATTGGTTATATGATGTAATAAATATTTTGGGTACATGGACTACTACTAGAAGAGTGATTTAATTTGTTGTATTAAGATTTTTTTATGGTCAGATTGTACTTTGGTAGATTCTGGTTACGTTTTGCAAAAAACAATTTCTGAACGTTTTAATGCAGTTTTATAAACTGATTTGGCGAGCACTTTGCGAGTTCTGTTTCTGGGGCTACAGACCTCCGATTCGCTTATAATTTATATGCACACGAAGCCTCATATGTCTAGTTTCATATTATACAAATTCTATGTCCACAACATGTAAGAACGAATTTCTGTGATTTTTGCAAGTCATGTCGTTTTGGAACATTTGCACTGCTTTATCTTGTACTTTGCGAGTTCTGTCTCGGGAGCTAGACACCTTTGAACGAAATAATTTTTATATGCACGTAAAGCCCCGGATGTCTAATTTTCTTATGTCAAAGGAGTTTTCTTTTAAGCTATTGAATTCGATTTGATATGATTTTTACAATGCAGCAAGGTTTTTCGGGAAAACTACTATTTTTAGCAAACGATGTATTTTATGAAGTTCCACACTATTTTTCGAGAACAACCATATTTAAAATATAAGATTTTAATTAGTCACAAGAAAACATAGTTCAGTATTTAATTCAATTCCGCTACGACTCTAATCCGCTTAGCAGACAACTCCCGTAGATGCATACAGGGGAGGGTGTCACAAAATTCTTTCAAAATATGTATAAGATATGTAGGAATTTTAAGAGTTGTTGGAGTTGATTTTATTGTGTTTCCAATGAAATATAATCATTTATAGCCATTGGGGGCTTTCTAGAGGTATTTAATCAAGTAGATATTGAGGGTTAGGAGAGTAAATTCAAATATTGTAAACACATAAAATTGGCCTATGGATGAATGTCTCTATGTTCAAAACATTAAAGTCTTTTCCACTCTTTTTTGAGAGATCAAACCAAGGATTTCATTTTTGTTTTCAACATGCAAGATAGAAAATACTTTCACTATCACTCCTTTTCTTGGAAGATCCGTAGAAGATTAAAAATTGTTTAAAAACATTTCCCATCAATATGTAAAAGATTTATCGAAAGATTTCATAGATTTTAAAATGGGTTTTATAAGAGCTATTTGTAGGAAATGTGATTGTGTTATGTTATAGAGATTTGTTTTGCATGCCGGTGTTATTGTTTTTTATCTTAATTTTGCTCTTCTAATTTTTACTCTTAATTTATTTTTGTCTTCAAAACTCATCTATGTTGCTGTTATCATTCTTCTTCTTTTGTGGCTCTACCATATAAATTTATACTTTTTTCTTTGTTATTTTAGTAGATTCTTCATTCTTTGTACACATTTAATGTGTTTTACACTTGATCAAGACTATTTATTCTCTTTGTTGTTGTCTCTCAATCGTAATCAAAATGTATCTTATATAATAAAAAGAAACTAGTAAAAAAAATGGCAGTGATTGAAAGAGAAAGGTTGGGAATCAATAAGACGGCAAACGCACTTAGTTCATTAAAGTCAAGAAGTGAAGTACACAATTCTTTTAAAATAATATAAAAACACACATACGAACCTAATTTAGTGGGACATAAAGCGCAAACATGACATTAAAGTAATCAAGTTTTAAATAGTAATTATCCTAATCCATATCGTGATGATTAATTATAATAAAAATTCTAAACCACAATTTCATCTTATTTAATTACTTCTTACTCTGCATTGGTTGATCAACTTTAATAGGGAAATCATCAATCTCATCCCTCCATGGACTTTTCCTCGATGCCGGTTCAATAGTATTCAACGCAAGCCACACAGCAGTGTTACATTTGAATCCAGATCCGAATGCCATTTGCCATATCCTATCTCCCTTTTTGATTCTTCCCTTGGCCTCACAATAAGCCAACTCATACCACACAGAGCTAGATGATGTGTTTCCAAAACGGTAAAGTGTCATTCTTGAAGGCTCCATATGCCAGTCCTCAAGCTCAAGACTCTTCTGCATCCTATCTAGAACTGCCCTACCTCCTGTGTGGATGCAGAAGTGTTTGAAGGCTAGCTTGAAATTTGGCATGTAGGCTTCCATCTTCGTCTTGAAGAGCTTCCTCTCCACTAGATTTGCCAAAAACTTGAGCTTTTCTGAGATGGGGAGGACTACTGGCCCAAGTGATGTCATGTGTACCTTGAGTGCATCCCTTGCAACATTCATGAGGTCTTTGGAAAGTGAAACGCCAACTTTCTGGTCAGCATCCTCTTCCTGAAAGACACATTTGTAGCTATTATCATCAGCACCCACATGGGTACGCAGTGTGTGGATGAGCTGATACTTTGAGCGGTAGCAGTCAGAAGGATGGCTTGAGAGCAGGGCTGCAGATCCACCCATACGAAATAGGCAATTAACAAGAAGCATTGAAGGGTTGTTGCCCCAGTACATGCTTGAGATTTCATTTTCTGTGCTCAGCACCAAAGCATATGAGTTTGGGTGTGCCTGTTGCATGTAATAATCAAATGGACCGAGGAAACAGAGGCAGGACATTGAATATTAATTAGTTAAATTTGTTTATCATGAAGTTTTTTTTTTGGTCTATTGTAAAACATTATAGTCATTTAATTGTGGCCTAATAATGTAAATTGCTACAGTCATTAAATAATCATTTGAAAGAATAGAAAAGAGAATAAGTGGTTCCTTTTATTTATGATCGGTTCATATCATTTTGTCTTATCTAACAACCACCCTTGAATAAGCATATATTCTATCAACTTTATTTTACATGTGTGACCCTCCTCTGTCTAAATGTCGCTGTTAAAAACAAATCTCTGCAAAAACATTACCCATTATTTTTTAAGTTATGAAACAAAAGTCGTGATATACATACCTTTGGGATACTATAATTATAATGATGTGACACATCAACAACAACATCAACATCAACATCACCTTTATCCCAAAATGATGTGACACATCAAAGGATAATAATGTTATGTTTTTTTGTTAGAGTATTTAAGCGTGATGAGTCTCATGTTGGTTTTGATAATTAGTTAAGTGAAATAATGCATATAAGTGAGAGGATTCATGAACCTAATACTTTAAGATTTTGGGGTTGTGATGTGAGATCGGACCCACTTAATATAATTGACCTAGTTTAGTCTACTAGTGATAATTCCCTGCTACGGGCTCTGCAGTAGACCCGCCTTACACTTTTAATACACAAATTAAAGTGCATTGCCGGATATTATAAGATGGTGCAACTGATAATCAAATCGAAACCGTGAAAGAACGTTTACCAATCTTGGAAGATACACAAATTTGATAAATAATTCGAGATATGTGTTGTGCTATGTTTGTGATGGCAATGATCCATGAAAGTAAAATACATATCGTAAGGAAAGGAAGAGAGATGAGAGAAAACCTGTAGTAGCTGTTTGGCAAAGTCTACAGCAAGAACACCAGCACTGCATCCCATACCACTAAGATTATAGGTCAATATGTTCCCTCTAAGCTTGTAGTGATTCACAATCGTGTCCGATAGGGATGGTGTGGGATTGAACAAGCAACAGTTCACGACAAGAATCCCTATGTCCTTAGCTTCAACTCCTGTTTTCTCCAGGAGCTCATCAACAGCCCCAAAAAGCACTGTGTCTGTTTCCTTCCTTGCCTCATCCAGAGTAAGCTTTGGTGGGATCTCCAATAGTCCCTCTGGGACATAGGTCAGTGGTCCCAACCCAGACCTATCCATTATCTTAGTCACGAGCTTGAAATTCTCTTCTGACAGAAAACCAACATGCTTGGCTCGGTCAAGTAGCATTTCCTTGGTGCAAAGACATGAAATGCTTGGTTTGTAGCATGCAAAGTCTACCAAGTATATTTTATTGGGTTTGCTCATGAGGAAGTAGTATACTAGGGATGCAGTTAAGCAAAACGCTATTATCATTGAAGGATGTGGATAAAAATCAGGAGTATAAATAGAAGCTGCAGCTACAGCTAGAAGGGACATGAACAAAATGTTCATTCTATTAGATGTAAAAAAGTAGTACATAAGCTGGAAATGCTTCAACATTGGAGAGGGGGGAAGGTGCTGCGGTTGTTATTTCTGAAGCTCTAGGATTCTAAAACCCTCGATGCAAAAGGCTTTGTTATTTGTCTCAGATACCATGTACTTGACCTTATATAGGAACGAGGGGTGCAAAACATGGCCGTAGGGAATAATACTTCGAGTTGGGCAAGTGTTCTTTTTATTTATTTATTTATTTAGGCAAGTATTATTATTATTTTATTTTTTTTTGGTAAAAAGGCAAGTATTATTTTAGGTACTGTATAAGTTGGTAAAGAAAGCTAAAAGGTAGTTTGTGGGAGATAGAAGTCATAACTATTAATAATCGCTTTTGTCAGGAGTTAGCTTTGGATTTAATTACAATCAGTGTCTGCCTTTAAATAAAATAGCATGTTTGAATATGTGATTTAAAGAAGGAAAAAGGATAAATGTACAACGAAAAGTCAACGTGGAGCTCACATGAAAATAGAAATAGCCTTGATATTTTTCATATTTTTATTGACTGCTCATAAGATTCGTTCTACAGAAAAAACGGGTATTCCTATTATGCATTAGAAAAATTAAGAAAACACGAAGGTGGGTTGGTTCAAATAATATATATTTGATTTCCTTTAAATATGGTTTTGGATTTAAGTTTTTTGTGAATGTAAAAAAATTTCCTATTTTTTTTTTTTGGGAGAACTGACCCCATCATAATGTGGATGTGTAGGTGATTGACTCCCGTGTATAGGATACTTGTGGTTTGTTCAAGAAAAATTAAGAAAACAAATCCTCAATTATCTATGCATATAAATAAATAATAATAAACACATTTATTGAGATCAGAATGATATACTTTTTGTTAAACAAATATAAGTTAAAGTGATTATTTATCTTAATAAATAACATAGAGCTATACTCATTCCACCTCCTCCGATCGTCTTGTTCTTGGAATACGGCCCCGTAGGGTACCCTTTATTGGAGGAGAGATGCACATCCCTTGACCCCCAAAGATTTTCCAAACATTTACTTAAAGCAGATTCTCCTGACTCAAGCAAACCTTGGGAAAAAAGAATTTGTTTTGAAGCAAAATGTTATGCAAACATTTTTTACTTTATTTTATTATTTAAAGTAAAAAAATTAAAATTTTAATCTTTGAAAAAATGAAAAAGGAATATTTAATTTATTTATCTGATATCATTACAATATTCTCAAAAAATAATAAATTTAAAATAAGTAATTTATTTAGATAATAAGTCTTTAATTAATAGTTTTAATTTTAAATATATTTTTCAAATAAATAAAAAATTTAAGATTTTTTAAAAATAATTTAAGACAAATAACTTTAAATAATTTTTAATTTGATTTTTATAATTTATTTTGTTAAAAGTATATTTGATAATATCATAATTATATAAGATAAAAATTAGAAACATAAATTATTTTATATTTATAAGATCATAATGGGTTTAAGTTATATACTTTTATCACCGCTATGAAAGTAAGTGAAAGTTTAAAATCACATGGAGTTAAATGATAAATTTGTTACAATGGGTATTAATGATAAGTTTGAAACCACAAGAGCTCAAGTGATAAATCACAAAACCACTACAGTGAAAATGATATTTTCCCCTCAAAAAATTCGAAAATGTGTTAATCTTTTCAATGACATAAACTCCACAACAACTTTTTTTTTTTTGGTAAACTTCACAACAACTTTATTTATTAGGTAGATATACGCTGAGCAACTCTTTTTATTATGATTATGGGCAAGAGTTATTTTGAGCACTGTATATGTCAGTAGAATGGATAACGGAGTTCGATTGAAGTAATAACTATGAGTCATTGCTTTTTTGTCAGGGGTTGGCTTTTCTTTAGTTTAGTTTGCATGCATTACATGGAAGAAATAATTGATTTTGCGATTCACATTATTACATATAGAACATAACATTGGCCAGTGGATTTTTACTGGAAGCGAGAATTAAATGTCTGCGTGGGTGTTTGCCGAATCTAACAAATACTACATGAAATATTGTTGATCACTTCCGATACTTCAAAGTAATATTAATAAACAGATGTATGGATACAGTTTTGGATTAAAAGTTATATGCAAGTTGATCCCTATATTATTTAGTGTTATTATGTTCTAATATAAAGTTGTCCGTCTTTAATTTTGGTCCGGACCGAGGAAACCTGGGTCCTACATTCTTAAAATTGGAAGCTACACGAAGTGAAGCCCACAAAATCAGGAGCAGGATTTTGAACAACCTCCAACCATTTCACGATGATAGTAATGATAGTTGATCCGAATAACGCGGATAGCGACAAGTGAGGTCAGAATTTTGAATGGGAAACTTGACTCGTTATCTACAGAGACAAAATTGGTTTGGTTAAACATGCCACATGTAACCCTGCAACCGCTTAGTTAACATTCATGCATATTGTACGCTAGTGCGTCATAAACTATAATTTAAATAGAAGGCTTAACATAAGTATTACCTTTAATAATATAAAACGGAGGATAAACTTTTTCTTTTTATCTTAACACTACTTTCTTACATTATCTAATGTCTTAACATGTTTATTATCATTCCCCCCGCATTGCCACTCGAAAAATTTCTAATTTCAATTGTTGTAATCTTTATAATCTCATACATGTACAAACTTCTTGAATAATCTACCTATGTCTATTCTATCTATATCTGTACAGACTATACTTGACAGATATATTACATCCAAATATGATCACATGGACCCTTTTGAACAGAAATTTATGGACAACATAACAGCTATAATCTAGCCAAATCCAAAATCTTATAATACAGAAAAATCCAGACAAAACATAAATTTACATTATCAGATTTAGAATTCATCAATGAATTCACACATAATCTGGCTCAGTTCCAGTTCTGAACACAATTAAACCTGTTAACTATGGCTTACAGCAGATCAATACAGATATCTGAAATAGCCCATTTACTGAACTATGGCTCAAAGCCAATACAAAAATACATACTGAAATTCATAAACAACGTGTACGAATATACAAAACAAAGGCTACATATGCCTCTCAAAATGGATAAATAAAATATAAACATGCATGGATACTACTTATGCCTCAAAATAACATATACAACATCCATATATAAATAAACATCCACTCTAGCTCCATCACTGGCCACTCTGCATAGTCCTCTTGCCCTGAGATGACTGATCAGCAACTGCTTAAGTACCTAAAATATATCCCCATAACGCGGGGAGAGCAATAAATCTTGTAAACTCAGGGTTTATGGAAAAGTCTTCACCCATGAGTTCACTTCCAGCATGAAAGATCAGATATATAGTATAACATACATCATTCAAGCATCACTAAATCTCAGACCACCGGTCTGTACAGATATCTCTGAGGACCTCTGTCTCTCTAGAGCAACTAGAGTCAATCGTTAATGGGAGTACTCATGGCTATATCTAATATGTTCACTGGACAAGAATATATATATATATATATATATATATATATATATATATTCATCTCAAATCATGACATATCATGTTATGACTTATATGAATGCAACTACACTATATATCTGACTATTACAAAATACAAACATACAGATATACCACCACGATCGTGAAATCCTGGTAAAACAAACAAAGAGGAAGAATCCTCCAAAACCAAAAGCTTACCTCTTATAGCTTCTATAGCAAGCTTACTTGTAGTACAAGTAACTAGATAAAATCCTCAAAATTTTGATAAGGAATCACTGAATTTCTTGACTCACAGCTGTTATCTAAACATATATCAGATTTAACCTTTCACACATCTAATTAATCACAAAACTTATATCTCGTTACTTCCATATTTTCATTCTTAACAATTTGCTCTTAACAATCATGTCCATACCACAAGTCAAACCTAGACCTTAATATTTGACATTAGATTAAACCTACATTCAAACACCATCAATTAGAGATTTAACCATTTAAACTCACTTAAACACACTATATTTAAGTTTCTAGGGTTTAGTTATCAATTAACTTCAATTCCAACCATATAAAACCTATATGGCCGAAACTTGTTACACACATTTACATATATTTTCATGCTTTTCATTCATCATTTTTTTACACCGATTGACATTTCATCATGCATCACAACATATACTTTAACTTATACTTAAAAGTCATTGTCCAGTTATCCTTCCAAGTGTCAAATTTCTTTTATAACATCAAATACTTACTTTAATCATTCCATTACACTTTTTTATACATATAATGCACTTAACATCATTCAACATAATTTAAACATCATTTCGAGTTGTATTGTGTAATAGCCCGTTGTACACAGGTATTGTTAATAATGATTATGATATTAAGTGCAGTTACTGTAAGAACCTGCACCGCTAATTAAGGAGATTAATTAATTAAATGTGATAATTAGGAAATAATTCCATAATTGACCCTAATAATTATTATGAGTCTCTAATAATTATAGTAAGTGAGTAATAATGCTGAAAGTCGCTTTTCGGACGAAAAGCGCAGATACCGGTTCTGTTACCCGGTATAAATGTGTACTGGTGAAGTATCCCGGAAAATTATAATAAGTGTATGATAATTACTAGAATAATATGTAGGACTTGTAAAACGAGTTTCAAGTCAAAATAATGAGAACTGATGCCAGAACTGATACTGGTTATGGAAAAGCGCGTACCGGAAAGGTGCTCCGAAAAATAATATAAAAATATGAAAAATCTTAGAAAAATGAGTAGGTTAAGATACCAAAATTTGGGAGTAAAATATTTTGCGTGCTATTAATTCTAATACAGCGCGATTAAAACGTAAGTGCCTATAAATAGCTAAATGGCACATGATCCTAGGTCATTTATGCCATCCTACGTGAACCATTTTACTGGAGCTGCTGCCTCCATCAGCCACCACCTCTCCTTCATCCTTCTTTGAGCCAAAGTGATACCTTTTGCTTGATTTTTCTCTCCTTTCCCTTGGTAAACACTAGTGAGCATCTTTGTGAGGGGGAGAGGTAGCTTTTCAGAGTGGTTCATCTCTGTTTGGTGAGGTTGAGACTGCCTTCATGGGTGTGAGTTGAGGGAACCTTGGTGGTGTCATTTTAAGCTTCAAGAAGCCATTCTTGGTGTGAAAGAACCCTTTGTGAAGTGCTATTTTCGTTCACTTATTAAGTTAGATTTTTGGAGTTTGTTTGGTCAGCTCCAAGAGCCTTCTTGCTGACTTTTAAGCTTGGGTAAGCTTCCCAACCTTTTTTCTTGAGTTTTAATGAGTTTAGTGGCTTAAAGGCTGTGTCTTGCCATGTTTAACAACTTAAACAAATAACCAACATGATAACTGACCTAGAAGGGTTTAAAGATGCATGCTTTAACGTTGAAATGGATTAAAAATGGAACCTTGGAAGGATATCTTCGTGAAATGCAAAAACTACATTCTGTCACGAAATATCCGGATAAGATATCTAGATATGGATATCCGGATAAGATATTCGGATATTGATATCCGGATATAGGGTCTTGATATTCGGATATTGATATCCGGATATAGGGTCTTGATATCCGGATATGGATATCCGGATATGCCCCTGACATATATCCGGATATTCTGAGATTTCGGTGAACAATGAGGTACTGTTCATACAGAATTGGACTATGGGTTTGTGGACCCTAGATTGATGAAGTGATGCTTCTGTAATTAATTATTTAAGTCAGAACCTGAGTGATTAAGGGCTTATGGCTTTGTGGGAAGCCTTAAGACGTAAAACGTAAAAGGAAAACGTAGTCTTTATGTTTATGCTTATGAGATATGAATGTTGATATGCTTGCTAGTCCTAAATCAGAGTGTGGTCTGTTGTGTGTTGGACTTGAACTGTGTGGACTCTTGGCATTGGATAGTGAGCTTGCAAGGTAAGCTTTCGTGTCCTCGGTTTTGCCATTGTTGTTTCCACCATGTCCCATGGGGAATGGTCTATATGCATGTTGTGTTTACATGCTTTGATATTTGAAAATGTTGTTGAGCTGATATATGCAATGTGCCCTTATTATATGCATGTGGTGTCCACTTATACGGTAAGCCTGAGTATGCGGCACATACAAGATGGTGAGGCTGTGGGTGAGGTGCAAGCGTTGTTCCTTGTACTACTATGTGGGTAATAGACGTATTCCTGCATTTCTCTGGCCAGTACACATGGCATGAATATTTGTTGCACTGCATAGTTTTTGGAACTGTTAGCATATGGGTGTCCTAGAGACAATCTTTTGATTAAATAAAGGACACTAGATGTAGAACTTTGTTTGTCGCAAATAAATGTAAGCACTATTTATTCAGTTTCATATTGTGTCTCGATATTACTGTTAATATTATATGAATGAACTGGATAAACCCCTTGGAATAGAACAGGTATCTCTTGAGTATCTGTGATGAGATCACGATCATGAGGATTCAAGGATATTGCATGTCTATTCCTAATTATATGTTCCTAGTCTAGAGACACTGAGTTTGGGGATCAGTGATCTCGAGTAAAGACTAGTACGACTTATCTACTTGTATATGGATGCAAGGTAAAGACCTCATGAGCTGCAGATATGGAGATATCTTAGCTAAAGTCGTGGGTGGACCTATAAGAGTATAGCTCGCACTGAACAGACCCAAAAAGAGACTCTATGAGGAAATCTCACAGATAGTGTCATTAGAGTAATCTCTTTATGTTTGGGTATGTCTTTCCTTAGACCAGAAGTTATTACCTAGACTGTGTTCTTGAAGGCATGTTTTGATTGTATACCTCGTCTGCCTGAAACATGGAGACTCATAGGTATACTGTTGGGCGTGTCCTTAAAGGGCACAGGGCTAGGGTAATAAGCTGAAGGAATTCGTCAAATCTCTGTGAGAGATTAGGTTATCTGTAAACCGGAGAAATCGGGATGACATTTACAGGGACTCGGGAATCTATGCATAGTAAAAGAGATCATGAGATGATCTGCCTTTAGAGTCAGTAAATTGAAGATTCCCTATTTCGAATAAAGCTTACCCTAAACCGCAGGGGTTGATACATTTCCTTACCCTAGGTTAATGGGAAGATAACCGAGACGAAGGGAAATACATACGGTAACCAAATATGTGCAATAGGATGATCAAGTCATTAATCTGACTAGTTCTGGGGCAACAAAGCATTGCTAGTGCTCTGTGTTGTCATTAATTGGGTTGTGGGCTTGTTGGGCCCAAGCCCAGTTATGTCAGTAGCTAAGTTGGATCTAATGGGTCACACACTAACACCTTGTAGTTATGATGGACTAGCTTTAAAGGTATTGGGCCTAATAATGTTATTAGCCCAAGAAGCTGTTTGGAAGCCCACCTAAATGGGTGGGTGGTGCATGGAGTTTAGTAATGGGCTTGGATAGTCCAAGCCATTACTAATTAATTTAATTAGTTAAATTAATAATAAAATATTTGAATTTCGAATTTTGAATTTGAATTTTGAATTTTGAAATTTGAATTTAGAATTTGAATTTCGAAATTCGAATTTTGAATTTGAAATTTGAAATTTGAAATTTGAATTTTAAAATTTGAAATTCGAATTTGGAATTTCAAATTTGAAATTTTGAGTTTTGAATTTTGAATTTGAATGTTTGAACGTTTGAATTCAAGTGTTTGAATTCGAATTTGAATTGGTTTTGAAAAGTTGTTTCATAACAAAAGGATAAGACGGGATCTTATTGGAGCATATTCCTTGGATGAAGAAGCATCTTTGGAGGCTCTCCCTAGGCTGTTTGGTGCGCCACTTTTAAGTGATAAGAGTGTTATCTTATCACTTAAAACAAACCTCCATTCAGATTTGGTGGTTGAGGGAATCAGTGGGTAAGTTGATTCAAATTTTGAATGCAACTGCTCAATGTATTTGGACCCTTTATAGGGCTGAATTATGCGCATGAAAACTATATACTATATGATAGTTTATGAATTTAAGTTTAAATTAATTTGAATTTAAATTCATGTGGATAAGATTGGAGGTTGTTGGCAAAGTTTGTTTTGCAACAGCTCCACCTTATCACACTGTTTCATGCACAACTTTCAAAGAAATTTGAAAGTTTGTTTTTCATTTTGAATGAATGAATTCCCTCTTCCTCTCCAAAGGGTGCGCATAAATAGACATGTTCCTCACCTTAGGTTTCATTGGAAAACCAAGCCAACTCTCCTCCTCTATGCACCATTCTGTAGGGTAGCTCAGTACACCTTTCCAAACAGGATACCTAGCCTCCACCCTCACCACTTGTGCGCATAGCAAGCCTCATTGTGGTGTTCATCTGGTGGCTTTCAAGAAAGAGTTCTTGCATCATAGACGAACGGTGGTGTGGATCACCATTAGAGGGTTTGAACCCTTCAAGCCTGACATCTCATCTCCCTGACTGATCAGGCCAAAACAAGGTAACATCATGCTGTCCTAAAGCATGAATCTATGAGTGCATGTATGTTCCGCAGTAAAATTTTTGTTTTACACCTTACATGCATCGGCCTTCAAAGGCCAGTTTACTTTCAGTTCATACAGAATTGGACTATGGGTTTGTGGACCCTAGATTGATGAAGTGATGCTTCTGTAATTAATTATCTAAGTCAGAACCTGAGTGATTAAGGGCTTATGGCTTTGTGGGAAGCCTTAAGACGTAAAACGTAAAAGGAAAACGTAGTCTTTATGTTTATGCTTATGAGATATGAATGTTGATATGCTTGCTAGTCCTAAATCAGAGTGTGATCTGTTGTGTGTTGGACTTGAACTGTGTGGACTCTTGGCATTAGATAGTGAGCTTGCAAGGTAAGCTTTCGTGTCCTCGGTTTTGCCATTGTTGTTTCCACCATGTCCCATGGGGGATGGTCTATATGCATGTTGTGTTTACATGCTTTGATATTTGAAAATGTTGTTGAGCTGATATATGCAATGTGCCCTTATTATATGCATGTGGTGTCCACTTATACGGTAAGCCTGAGTATGCGGCACATACAAGATGGTGAGGCTGTGGGTGAGGTGCAAGCGTTGTTCCTTGTACTACTATGTGGGTAATAGACGTATTCTTGCATTTCTCTGGCCAGTACACATGGCATGAATATTTGTTGCACTGCATAGTTTTTGGAACTGTTAGTATATGGGTGTCCTAGAGACAATCTTTTGATTAAATAAGGACATTAGATGTGGACCTTTTTATCGCAAATAAATAATAAGCACTCTTTATCCTGTTTCATATTATGTCTCGATATTATTGTTAATATATTATGAATAAACTGGATAAACCCCTTGGATTAGAACAGGTATCTCTTGAGTATCTGTGATGAGATTACGATCATGAGGATTCAAGGATACCGCACGTTTATTCCTAATTTTATGTTCCTAGTCTAGAGACACTGAGAATGAGGATCAGTGATCTCGGGTAAGACTAACACGACTTATCTACTTGTATATGGATACAAGGTAAAGACCTCATGTGCTACAGATATGGAGATGTCTTAGCTAAAGTCGTGGGTGGACCTATAATGGTATAGCTCACACTGAACAGACCCACAAAGAGACTCTATGAGGAAATCTCACAGATAGTGTCATTAGAGTAGTCTCTTTATATTTGGGTATGTCTTTCCTTAGACCAGAAGTTATTACCTAGACTGTGTTCTAGAAGGCATGCTTTGATTGTATACCTCGTCTGCTTGAAACATGGAGACTCATAGGTACACTGTTTGGCTTGTCCTGAAAGAGCACAGGGCTAGTGTGATAAGCTGGAGGAATTCATCAAATCTCTGTGAGAGATTATGTTATCTGTAAACCAGAGAAATTAGGATGACATTTACAGGGACTCAGGAATCTACGCATAGTAAAAGAGATCATGAGATGATCTGCCTTTAGAGTTGGTAAATTGAAGTTTCCCTATTTCGAATAAAGCTTGCCCTAAATCGCAAGGGTTGATACGTTTCCTTACCCTAGGTTTAAAATGAAGGTAACCGAGACGAAAGGAAATACATACGACAACCAAATATGTGTAATAGGATGATCGAGTCATTAATCTAACTAGCTCTGGGGCAACAAAGCATTGCTAGTGCTCTGTGTTGTCATTAAATGAGTTGTGGGCTTGTTGGGCCCGAGCCCATTTATGTCAGTGGCTATGTTGGACCTAATGGGTCACACACTAACACCTTATTGTCATGATGATCTAGCATTAAAGGTATTGAGCCTAATAATGGTTGTTAGCCCAAGAAGAAGTTTGGAAGCCCACCTAAAGGGAAGAGGGCGCATGGATCATGTAATGGGCTTGGATGGTCCGAGACATTACTAATTAATTTAATTAGTTAAATTAATTATCAAACATTTAAATTTTGAATTTTGAATTTGAATTTTGAATTTTGAATTTTGAATTTTGAATTTTGAATTTTGAATTTTGAAATTCGAATTTTGAATTTGAATTTTGAATTTTGAATTTGAAATTTGAATTTGAATTTTGAATTTAAATATTTGAAAGTTTGAATTTAAAATGTTTGAATTCAAATTTGAATTGGCTATGAAAAGTTGCTTCATAACAAAAGGATAAGATAAGATCTTGTTGGAACAAATCCCTAGTATCAAGAAGAGATATCTGATCTCATCCAAAGCTAAATTTGGGGCGCCACTTTTGGTTGTTTGTGAGTGTCATCTTGTCAACCAAATATGCTCCAATTCAGATTTGGTTAGTTGAGAGAATCAGTGAGTGAGTTGATTCAAATTTGAATGCAACTACTCAACGTATTTGGACTCTTTTTGGGACTGAATGGGGCGCATAGAAAGGATGGTCATATGATGACCATTAGGTCAGAATCTTGACTAGATAAAGACCTAATCTCATGAGGATTCAAATGGGAGGTTGTTGGGAATTTTGAATTGCAAGAACTCCACCTTTATCTCCTCTAGTTGTACGCCACTTTGAGGAATTTTTGAAGAGGAAAATTCTCTCATTCCCTCACACTCTTGTCCGCCAACTTGGGAGTTTTCTCCTTAGGGGTTTTAACAAAACACATAGCCAATTCTACTCCAATCCATGCTCCACTCTTGTGAAGCTTTCATGCTAAAGACTTCACTCTTCTAAATACACTTGCCTAGCCTCCTTCTTCACCTATTGAGCGCATAGCAAGCCTCTTTGTGGTGGTCATTTGGTGGCTTCAAGAAGGAGTTCTTGCATCATGACGTGGGTGGTGTGGATTAACGTTAGAGGGTTTTGTTGCGAACTCGGCAAGTGTACAGATCGTTCCAAATAATAAAAGGTAAGTAGAGTATCGTCTCCACAGGGATTGTACACCAAGTACTACAATAAGCAGTCCCCTTAAGTTTGATGGATCAAATGATGTGACAAATATTGTTGATTAATTTAGAAAAATAAAGCGAAAAGTAAAAGCGTATTTTTAGGGTTTTTGTAAGAAAAGATGAACAAAGATTGAATTAAAAAAAAGTGTGAAAAACAATTGAGAAAATATTGCAGTAAGAGGACAAACACCTTTCTGATCCCCACCTTGTAATCTGAATCAAGGTTTACATGTGATTTACCCATTGGTCAAACGATTCAACATCTTTTATTTGATTGGTTAAGCCCTAATACCTTAGTGATCTTAACCTTATTAAACCTATTAGAACCCTAATCCCTTAGTAATTCCTTTTTAGGTTAAACATATAAATCGGTCAATCTTTCACGTTTGCGGTTCATGTAGTCTATCCCTAGTGCATACATGAACAACCTCCAGATCTGAAAATGGTATCTGATGACCTAATTCTTGCTAAGTCTCCTTTTTATCAATTTTCTTTTTTTTCTTCCAAATTTCCCTTGTGGAAACACGGGTTGTGATTTCGCAATTGACGCTATCAGCATCATATCCATGTCGTGAGCGTGGCTGCCTCTGAACTCCCACGCTGTCAGCTTGCTATCCACGCTGTGAGCGTGGGAAGTAAGGTGATTTCACGCCATCAGCGTGACATCCACGCTATGAGCGTGGAAGTCTCTGGTTCTTCACGCCACCAGTGTGACATCCACACTGTGAGCGTGGGTCTTCAATTTGGCAAATCCTCATTTTGCTCCAGATTTGTTTGCTTTTCCTACAAAGTAAGCATAAAATCAGTTGAACAATCCTAAAATTGGAGTTTAAGAAAAATAACAATAAACGTTGCCTTTTTACTGAGGATTAGCCCATTATCTTTCTCTTTTTGGCTTGAATTTACCTATGTGATGAAGGTGCATCAAACAAATCCCAGATTTGAACGTTGTTGTCCTCGGCAATGTAATGGATTAAAAGAAAGAGTAAGATTAACTCTGTGAAGAAAAAATGAACATAAACATCTTAAGAAATCAAACTGCTATGCATGTGTAACTGCCTCGCATAAATCTCATAATAATACTCTTCAGTTGTATCAAGATCTTAGATCCTAGCTTGAATATTCCTCACCAGATAAATACATTCTCATCACTCAGTATCTGAGGTTTCTGCACTCATTCCATCAATGTAGCAGTAATTCCATGATCTTGAACATATTCTCTAGTTCCTAAAAGTGAGGAACCCATTTGTCGTGCATAGACTGATCAAAAGGTCTTTGATAGGTTGTAACTTGGCCTGGTTTGGGGGTAAGAATCTTTTGGTTAGAGGCTGATTAATTTGGAGAGACTGAAATCCTAAGATTTTTTTTTTTACATTCATTCCTACTCAGCTCTTAAATTCTGTCATTTTGACATTTTTGGGATTCTTTTCCCTTTTTCACTACCTTTTCTTCTTTTTGTTTTCTTTTCTCTTGTGAGCTGCTACATTTTAACTTCTGAGACCATTCTCTTTTTCCTTTACTTAACTTTTTCTTCTCTGAGAAAGACCTTGATTTTAGTTTTTGGAATCAACATCTCAATCTCTCTCAAGGTGTGTCAATGGGACATGGTTAAGTAACTTTCATAAAGTGATTGAACAAATTGGTCTCAGGCTCAAAGGGGTTTAACAATGGAAAATCTTCCAGGTAGGCTATTTGGCTCTAAGCTAACAACAATAAGTGCCCTTATCATATCAGTCATGCATGCAAGCCAGAGAAACAATTCAACTTCAAGAAAAACTACTACAGTGAGGCCTCTGAATAATTATTTCTGTTTAGGCTCAATCCTCACAGCTGTAATTCAACTAGAATCTAATTTCTAGAATTCACATCAAGCATTATTTCAGAAAAATTCACCAAAGAGCAGTTATACAGACAAGCACGCATCATTCTTAGATTATATAAAACAAATGAATGCTTCACAGATATCATGCTCTTAATGATTCAGTTCACAATAAGACTAAGCCAACTTGTCAAACCTGAGATTGCTTGCTCAGGAATTCAACCTTCTTTTTTTTTTTAGGATAAAGAAAAGAAATAAAAAAAATTAAATAACAGCAAAAGTTAAAGAAAAGAAATAAAAAAATTTAAATAATAGCAAAAGTTAAAGTATCTCCCTTTTTCCAAATAGATTTTCTGTTTCCTTTCTAGTGTGTTTCGCATTTAGCAGGTCTCGCATATACAGCATGCGACCCAATTCCTGAATTTAGAATATTGTTGTCCCCAGCAATAAACTATACTAGTCGAAGAAGCTAATTCTACCATGTGGAACACACTTGTTAAACAACAAAACAGATAAAACATCAAAGAGTACTGCATAAAGGGAAAATAATCCAACCAAAATATCTACAAAATACTTAAAACAGCAAAAAGGAACTACGAAAATGTATGTGATGGTGAAGTGGGTGACATATGCATAGTCATCAGTAATCCTCCATAGCAGCATCATCATCATCATTAGCTGGAACTGTGTATGGATCAGCCTCCGCTGGGGGTGGAGAAGGTGGAAACTATGGCCTGAAACTCGCAGTATCAATCCCACGATCACTGCACAGTTTCTCCATCATAACCCGGAGATACTTCTACTCGATCCTCATCTCCTGCATCTGGCGGTCCATAGTCTGGAGTAGAAGAGAATCTGCATGAGGTGCCGCTACTGGTGGTGCCGCAGGCTCTGGAACTGGTGGTGGTACCGGAGGTGCTCCACCTGCTGCATGGGACGCCTTCCAAAGAGTGTAACGGCTGGACTCTTCCCTCATAGTATTAAAAATTTTCTGTGTGAGCTCTGTTTTAACCTTCACATCACTGGGCTCTTCATCGGAAATCTCCACCCCAGCCTCTAGGCAGAGCTGTTGTATCAAAGAACTATGAGCTAGGTGAATCTCAGCCTTCTTCTGAGTGATGTTATATACTATTCTTTCAGATAAAATAGCAGCAATATTGAGATTTTCTTCACCCATAAGGGTATATAACAGCACTGCTCGCTCAACATTTACATCACTCAGATTAGTGGATGCAATGATGGTTGAATTTATGAAAGTATGCCAGAACATAGCTTCTGGATTAAGATCTACCCTTTCCAGTTTTTCCGGTACTTCTGGTTGCCCATTTTTTGATTTCCACGTAGAATAAGGGTGAGTGATGAGACTTCGGATTCTCTAAGCAATCTCTGGCATGTCTTCCCAATATAGTCCTTTTCCCGTAGAAGGCTGCATCCTATTAAATGATTGTGCAAAGTGGCAACTCCTGCTATGGTCATGTGCAGTCCCAAGGAATCTCTCTATTGCTGCAGAAGAGAAAGAGATTTCATGTCCTCGCACCCAACTCTTCCGAGTTGCATCTACATTTTCCAGATCAGCATTGGCACAAAATCCTTTTAGAATCATGCTGGAGCTGGGTGTAGCGAATCTCACTAACTTATTCCATTTTCTCCTTTCAGCTATTTATCTTACCGGACAATAACCATCCAAGAAAGCACTGATTTGCCTTTCTGATATGATTTTCTTGGGAGCAAACCATTGGTAATACCGGTCTTGAGCCTCAGGTGATAAGAACTCGGTACTATAAAAATAGATGAAGAAGAGGTCCAAAGCCTCTTTGTGCCAGCAGCACTACTCTCGCCCGTTTTCTTACCTGGGCCAGTTCCCTTTGTTGTCTTTTTAACCTGCTTACTCTGCACTCAGAAAAGTTCCCAGAACAGTGGAATTTATGTATGTCAGTCTGAAACTAACAGTGAAAAACATGTAGCAAATTCCCAAATTTGATTTTTTTCAGTGGGTCTTTTGGAGAGCATGACAACATGATATTTCTAATCATATCAGGATTCCCAGATTTTGTGTTGTTCAATGAATGCAAATAGAATCAACAATGGACTAATCGCAATATCATATGCCTACACAAAAAACAATAAGCATTGATAAAGAGTAGTGTAGCAATCAATCAATCCTCAGTTCATCCTAAGCATGGATATAAGCGACTTATCTGGAGAATTAAAATAACCAAAACATTTCATACAACATGCATGATCATTCATTGGTATTTTTCATAGGTACCCAATTCCCAGATTTAGTTCTCATATAACATTGTGAACTATGCAGTGCTATTTCATATCCCAATTTGTCCAGTTAACCTCAGTTCCACAACTCATGATGCTGGGATGATTGTATCACACAAGATGTTGTGACAATCAAAATTAACACTCAAAAGAATGTCAAACAGGAGATATGTGGCTGATTTAGTCATTTGAACATATATCATCACACTTATCAGTCATCAACAATCATACAAGATAAACTCAGTCATCACAATCATCTTTAACACTAAGTTGGTTCCACCAATTCATAGTCATGAGAACTAAATCTTCAATCACTTTGTATGTATTGACTGAAACAATTATCAAACACTCCACATGCATTTTTGAAGGTGTAAAATCCAACTAATTGCCTACTCAATGATTCAATATTCAACAATCCTGAGTTATCTAATGTAGGAATAACATCAAACACATGGCATGCACAGATATTTTGCTAATCAAATTTAGTATGCACTCTTTTAATCTATCAAAAATCACATTTAGAAGAGTACCTTTTCGCCAGCCATTGATGAAGGTGTGAACTGCAACAACAAAGAAATTTAGTAACCCAAACTCTGAATGTGTAGTGACAAAAACCCAAAGTATTTGAACCCACACGGTCACCATTTTAGTGAGCTTGTGAGCTCTTGGTGATGGAGGAAAGGTTGTGAGTGGGTATTCGGTGGTTTATGGTGTACGGTGGTAGGTGGTGGAAAGGAGAGTGAGAGAAAGAAATAAGAGGGGGAGGGTACGGTGGTGGCTTGCGGCGGTTTAAGGTGGTTGGCGGTGGTGATTGTGTTAGTATATGGGTGTCATAGAGACAATCTTTTGATTAAATAAAGGACACTAGATGTAGAACTATTTGTCGCAAATGAATAAAAGCAATCTTTATCCAGTTTCATATTATGTCTCGATATTATTGTTAATATTATATGAACAAACTGGATAAACCCCTTGGAATAGAATCTTGAGTATCAGTGATGAGATCACGATCATGAGGATTCAAGGATATCGCGCGTTTATTCCTAATTTTATGTTCTTAGTCTAGAGACACTGAGATTGGGGATCAGTGATCTCGGGTAAGACTAGCACGACTTATCTACTTTTATATGGATACAAGGTAAAGACCTCATGAGCTACAGATATGGAGATGTCTTAGCTAAAGTCGTGGGTGGACCTATAAGAGTATAGCTCGCACTGAACAGACCCTAAAAGAGACTCTATGAGGAAATCTCACAGATAGTTTCATTAGAGTAATATCTTTATATTTGGGTATGTCTTTCCTTAGACCAAAAGTTATTACCTAGACTATGTTCTAGAAGGCGTGCTTTGATTGTATGTCTCGTCTTCCTGAAACATGGAGACTCATAGGTATACTGTTGGGCGTGTCCTGAAAGAGCACAGGGCTAGAGTGATAAGCTGAAGGAATTCGTCAAATCTCTGTGAGATTAGGTTATCTGTAAACTGGAAAAATCGGGATGACATTTACAGGGACTTGGGAATCTATGCATAGTAAAAGAGATCATGAGATGATCTTCCTTTAGAGTCAGTAAATTGAAGATTCCCTATTTTGAATAAAGCTTACCCTAAATCGCAGGGGTTATACATTTCCTTACCCTAGGTTAATGGGAAGATAACCGAGACGAAGGCAAATACATACGGCAACCAAATATGTGTAATAGGATGATCAAGTCATTAATCTGACTAGCTCTGGGGCAACAAAGCATTGCTAGTGCTATGTGTTGTCATTGATTGGGTTGTGGGCTTGTTGGGCCCGAGCCCATTTATGTCAGAGGCTAAGTTACACTTAATGGATCACACACTAACACCTTGTAGTCATGATGAACTAGCTTTAAAGGTATTGGACCTAATAATGGTTGTTAGCCCAAGAAGCTGTTTGGAAGTCCACATGATGGGTAGATTGCGCATGAAGCAAAGTAATGGGCTTGGATAGTCTAAGACATTACTAATTAATTTAATTAGTTAAATTAATTATCAAATATTTAAATTTTGAATTTTGAATTTGAAATTTGAGTTTTGAAATTCGAATTTTGAAATTCGAATTTTGAATTTGAAATTTGAATTTTGAAATTGGATTTTGAAATTTGAATTTTGAATTTAAAATTTGAATTTTGAATTAAAATGTTTGAACATTTGAATTCAAGTGTTTGAATTCGAATTTGAATTGGCTATGAAAAGTTGTTTCATAACAAAAGGATAAGATGAGATCTTGTTAGAACAAATCCCTTGTATCAATAGGAGATCTTTGGAGATCACCAAGGGTTGATTGGGGCGCTGGTTTTGGGTGGATATGAGTGTCATCTAGTCAACCAAACAAGCTCCAATCAGATTTGGTAGTTGAAAGAATAAGTGAGTGAGTTGGTTCAAGTTTGAATGCAACTACTCAACGTATTTGGACCCCTTTTTGGGCTGAATAGGGCGCTACAAGTGGCTGGCCATATGATGGTCTTTAAGTTAGAATCTTGACTAGGTTTGAACTTAGTCTCATGAGGATAAGATAGGAGGTTGTTGGTTAGATTTGATTTGCAACAACTCCACTTATTTCTCCTTGAAGTTGCGCCACTTTCAGTTAGTTTTTGGGTGAGAAATCTGATTGTATCATAGCTTTCTCTCATCCCTCTTGTGCGCCAACTTGAGTAAGTTCTCTTCCTTAGGGTTTCACAAAAACCTAGCCTATTCTCCTCATCTTGTGCGCCATTCTCAAGTGGAGTTTTCTTGTTGAAGACTTCACTTTTCTAAACACTAAACCTAGCCTCCACCTTCACCAATTGAGCGCATAACAAGCCTAACTGAGGTGATCAAAGGTGGCTTGCAAGAAGGTGTTCTTGCATCATTGACGAAGGGTGGTGTGGATCAACGTTAGAGGGTTTGAACCCTTCAAACCTGACAAGTGAGCTCCCTGGCGATTAGGCCATAAACAAGGTAACATCATGTTGTCTTAAAGCATGAAACACTATATGCATGTGTGTTTCCGCGATAAAAAAATTTGTTTTTCCCTCTCACATGCGTCGGCCTTCAAGGCTAGTTTACTTTCAGATTGTTGGTGGTGGTGAGGGAAAATGAGAGAAAGAGAATGGTGGTGTGCGGCGGTGCTAGGGTTTCAGGGAGAGAGAGATATGAGTGAGGGAATAGTGAGGTTTTTGGGTTTTAATTTTTAAAATCTGACTTTTGGATGTTGCTCATAGCGTGAATCTCACGCTATAAGTGTGGGACCTTCTGATTGCTGACGCTGAGAGCGCGCAATCCACACTGAAGGCGTGGTTGCTTTTGTCAACTTTCTCATGCTCATAGTGTGAATCTCACGCTGTCAGCGTGGATTTCCCTATTTCCTCACGCTTATAGCATGAAATCCACGCTGATGGCGTGGAACTCTTTCACATGTCTCACGCTAAGAGCGTGGATTTGACGCTGGGAGCGTCAGTTCAAAGTTCACAACTTGTTATTATCTAACCTAAAATAACATTAAGATGACTAGAACTAATTGATCCTGCTCGGTTGCCTCCCAATGAGCGCTTGTTTAACATCACGAGCCTGACGTGAATCGTTTAAGATTCAGGTGAAGCCAAAGGAACAGAAATTGTGTCCCTATAGATATCTCCTCCATGATAGATCTTCAATCGACCCCCATTGACCTTGAAAGGTCTTTCAATTTTGAGAGCGGAAATCTCAATTGTACCATATGGGAATACCTTCTTAATAACAAAAGGACCAGACCAATGAGACTTAAGCTTACCTGGAAACAACCTCAATCGAGAATTGTATAGTAATACCTGTTGTCCCAGCTTAAAGAAACACATATACGGAACGACAGTATCAAGTATTTGAAAGGGCAGAGTAGTATATCTTTGAATGAACAGGGGTTATTACTGTATCAGGGAAAAATTGTTGTGCCCAAGGAGTTAGCATAGGAGGTAATGGTTGAGGCCCATAAGGGTCAGTATGCTGTTCACCCAGGTGCCACAAAAATGTATCAAGATCTGAAAACTAAGTTCTGGTGGCCTGAGATGAAGAAGGATGTTGCTGAGTGTGTATCAAGGTGCTTAATTTGTCAGAAAGTCAAGATAGAACGTCAGAAACCTGCTGGTTTACTTCAGTCATTGGATATACCAGAGTGGAAATGGGAGAGCATCTCTATAGGTTTCGTTGTTGGTTTGCCTCGGACTCAGGCTGGTCATGATTCAATTTGGGTTATAGTGGACAGGCTCATGAAATTTGCATTTTTTCTGCCAGTGCGAGTGGATTTCTCTACGGAGAAATTAACAAAATTATATGTGAAGGAGATTGTAAGGCTCCACGGGATACTGGTTAGCATTGTTAGTCATCGGGACCCGAAATTTACTTAATAAAATGATAAGTAAAGTTCGTCTCCACAGGGATTGGGATCGAATATCAAATAAATTTTCTCTTAAGGAATGGAAGATTTCAAATAGGGTTTTTGACAAATATTGTCAATTTGATGGAAATTGAATTTTGAAAATAAAAGACTTGTTTTTGTATTTTTAGATTGATGAATAAAACAAAGAACAAAGATTAATTTTTGTAAATATTAAAAAACATTGCAGCCAGGGTTCATTCACCAAATGATCCCCGCTTTTTACTCCGGATTGGTTTACAATAATTATTTATATAATTATTCAGATAAATTATCATCTAAAAGATTCAATAGTTAACCCTCAATTCCTTGCAAGGTTAACCCTTTAATCCCATGAGGAACCCCAATTCCTTGCAATGTTTCTCATGGGATCAAGCAATGGGCGCGATAATTTAAGCATCTGCAATCATATACACGTCTATTCCTAGCACGCATACAGATCGTTATCTTACCCCCTTTCGAGATCAAAACCCCAATATTCCTATCTAGGGTTTTGATCCTCTGAATATCCCCAACTATTAGATCGATCAATTCTAACAAAGGAAATATCAAATTCGCACAGAGTAACGATAAAGATAATTATATAAATCAAAAACCATAAACCAATCCTTCGTATCAAAGGTTCACATATGGATCGTGACCCTGACTACAATAAAAATGATCTAGCCGATCAACATCATGATCGCTGATCTAAAATTCAACATAAAATTAAAACAAAAGATAAAGAAATACTAGATGTAGATGAAGAACGAAGAACATCCAATGCCCTTCTCCTCCAATCTTCAGATCTGTCTCTTAACCTGTATCTGTGTTTTTCTTTTTTTCAGATCTGCCAAGTCTGCTGACCTAATTCAGCAAATGTCACATTTATAATATTCTCTTCTCCTTCCAAAAATGCCCTCAGAAAAGACGGAGATCTGTTCCCGCAAACCCGCGCTGGTTGGCGCCGAATTGGCGCACGTTTGCGCCACTTTCCTATTGGCGCTGGTTGGCGCCACTTTTGCACACAAATGGCGCTAGTTAGCGCCACTTTCACTATTCATTGGCGCTAACTAGCGCCACTTTCACTATTCATTGGCGCTGACTAGCGCCACTTTCACTATTCATTGGCGCTGGTTGGCGCCACTTTTGCACACAAATGGCGCTAGTTAGCGCCACTTTCACTATTCATTGGCGCTAACTAGCGCCAACTTCCTTCCCTTTTAGGCGCTAGCTAGCGCCAGTGCACTGACTTACGGCGCTAGCTTGCGCCATTTCCTTTGTAATTTGGCGCTCCCTTGCGCCAATCTTCTGTGTTATTGCGCTGAGAAGCGCCACTTTCTTTCGTAAATGGCGCTAGGTTGCGCCAAGGTTCTGTCTTGTTGCGCTGAGGAGCGCCACTTTGTTGCTACCTCGCGCCACTTTGATGTCCTCGCTGCAAAGTTCGTAATCTGGTGCGGTTTTTGTGCCAATTTGGTGCTGACCCGCGCCATGCTTGGAACTCATAGTGTGCTATAACCGTGGAAAATTGCATTAACAGGTTTTTTTTTATAATTCTTCATTTATTTTCCCTGTAAAAATACAATTAAAAGGTGAATATTATTGACATTCAAAGAATCAATATAATTAGCAAATATGTATTTAATTTGCTCTCTTATGACTCAATTCTCGTCAATTTTATCACAGAAAAATCACACTTGCCAGAGGCACATCAAACCATTCCCAGATTTAAACGTTGCTGTCCCCAGCAATGTAAAAGACTTAATCCAGGAAATATTCACTTAATCTAACATAACAATCATAGTCACTCTCAGATTCAATATGTCATATATGCCTGACTCAATATCATGAACTTCTAATAATGCCATCAGCTTCTTAAATATATAAGTCTACATTGATTATCCCTCACACAGATAAATAATGTTCACTCAACACTCAGTGTTTAAGGGTATCATGAGCACTCAATTACTCAAAGCTATAACACTACCATATGCTTGATTATATTCTACAAAATTCTTGAAATTGAAGAATCAAACACATGCATTAATTGATCAAAAGGACTTCACAGGTTGTAACTTTGGCTGGGGTAATAGGTAGGAAAATTTGGATAGTAGCTCAAACAACCAATAGATTGAAAACTGATATTATTTCATTTTTAACAATTTCAACTCAATTGTTTTGCTCCACTAACATTCCCACAGAATTCCGGGAATTCATTCCTTCCTGCCACCTTTTACTCTTTTCCTTTTTCTTGCTTTCTTTTCTTTTTTTTTTTTTACTTGACCATTGTGGAGCTTACCTCACTTTCTTTACTTTATTTCCAACACTTTCAGTGATTCAATCTCAACCAAGGTAAGTTATATGGATATTGGCTAAGCCATTAATCAGGCCACAGGTCATTTTACAATAAATCAATTCAGGCTCAAAAGGGCTAGCAAGGGAAAATTTCATACAGGTGGGCTATTTTGGCCAAAAGCTAATAAGAACAAAATGCCTTTATCATATCAATCAATGCATGCATTACAGAGAAACAAATCAAGTTCTAGAGTATTACAACAGTGAGGCCTTTCAACAAAAATTTCAGTGTTTAGGCTCAAAACCTCACAGCTATGGTATCAATGTAGACTCAAGAAAATTGACTCCAGACATTATCAGAATTCACAATCTTAATTCAGACAACCGAGCAATCATGCAATCTAATTATGCCTATGCAATGTTATGTCAGAAAGTCATACAATATATTCCAAGAATTTAATCATGCATTAAAAAGATGAGCACATTTAAACCTGGGATTTGTTCAAAACACACCATTTTTTTTTTATAGCACACAAAATAACTAAGAAAATTAAAAGAGTTAGAATATCTCCCCTGATAGAAGAATTGCAGTTCTAAGGTGCAAGCCAACCATTCCCAGATTTAGAGCATTGCTGTCCTCAGCAATAATTAAACCCCAATAGAACAAATAGTGGCATATAGAAGAAACTATAATGCACACATTAAAACTGCACACAAAATAACTTAAAAATACGAAACAGTTTTGTGGGTATGGGAAGAAGGATCTTTATCCTTCAAATCAGTCTCTCGTTCCTTCAGTGCTTC